>QYTT01092958.1:39592-64638 GCA_006980735.1 Dasypogon diadema
GGCCCATTAACGAACTTGATCTTTCATTTTTAATAAAGTATATGTGTACAAAATTTCAAGTCTCTAGCTTAGGGTGTTCTTGAGATAACTCGCGGACATCTATTAAACGATTTCTTTTGTTCCTCCATTAATGGCAATATAGTTTATTTCTGTGTATCATGAATATTTCGATGCGTTACAAACGATTGCTTAAAACTATGTGAACTGACCAAGAAGCATATTGCGGTACTGTTCAAAAATCTTTCTTGTCCGGTAAACATCGCGAGAGACACTTATTGTGGGCACAAGAAAACAGCGACAAAGGTTGGTGCTGGTACCTAGGTAGAAAGCTTGGCTTACAAATCACGAGCGTTTGATACAACGGACAGTAAAACGTCCTGTAAAGGTGCATGGGGTCTTTCAATGTTCATGGTTTTGGCGAATTATGCGTATTCAAGGGCAATTTGAACGCACAACGGATGTTACAATAATATAAAAAAGGAATTTTGAAATAAAAAAAAAGCTTAGAATCTAGAACTGGTTGGATAAATGGTGAATTTTTTTTTGCAAGTTTTAAAACACATAGAAAGGCATATGTACTAGCCATATTTCCAAATCAACACGGCATTTTTTGTATTTGATTCATAGATGAAATTCAGCTTCAAAAATAAAGTAGAGTACCAAATCTACAAATTTAATTCCTGATATTTATTTTAGTTTGCTTCCAAAACCACTCTTTGTGAGCTGAAAACAAAGGAAAATTGTATCAATGGGAGTAACCTTACATGGTACAGAAAGAAAATAAGAAATCTACATATTTTCTTTCGCTTTTTTATTAAAACTTTTATATGACCAGAACAACCTATAATAATATCGAAGATAAAGAAGAAAGAGCAGAAAAGAATTCCGACAGAAATTCAAGTGAGGGAGAGAAGTTCTAATTTCCAAGAAGCGGAAATTACTTTATCAAGTGGCAGAAACATTGATATGAATTGCAACTGAACCGGAAAATTGTTATACAAGTGAAGCGTACATAGAAAGAAGAACAAGTGAAGCGTACATAGAAAGAAGAATTTAAATCAAATTCTGAAAGTTCCGAGGAAAGTGAATTTTTAGTTGGTGAATTTAAATTGCTTTTTGTAAATGCGTTTTTCAACAAATTTATATCGAGTCGACAGCAGAGGAATTTAGCATTGAAATATTACATAAAAAAAATACGCTACCATGTGTACAGATTTCCACAAAAAATTTAAAAATTGAATTTTGAGTGCTTTTTTGTTCAAGTGATCTTTCTAATACCTATTGTATTCTATTCAGTTGCTGCGGAATCTGCATTCACCGAAGCTTTGTAATGACAGTAGGCTAAAAGTGGAAGCTCTGAATCGCAATATTATCGAGAACGGATATTCTCAAGGGGAGTCCGTGTTCATACCACCTATACCTTGGATATCATCTGACTTCCCCTTCGTTCTTAAGAGATTGCCCACCTTAAGGTCAGCTTTGCGATTATTATTAACAAATCTCATAGATAAACATTAAAGTTTGTGGGGGAGATTTGAGGTAGCACTGTTTCGTAGCTTGCTCGAGAGTGAGCTAATCTAGAAGCGTGGTTAGATTATTCTGGAACCGGAGAGAAGAAAAGAAATGTCGTTTGTAAAAAGCTACTTATGACAATTGTAGAATCAAAACTTTTGATTTTGCTTTGCATTTATGGTCACATTTCGTACCGAAAGTTATTTTCTGTGAGTGTTTTAATAACGGCGACTCACAAATGAATAAACAAGGCAACAAGTTGCATATGACCCTACCCTACTCAAAACTGGTTAATGGTGGGCTTAGGAGGTTGGTACAAATTTAATACTTACATGCGTAAACTTACTATTTCACAAGCTACAATGAACACCACAAAACATAATTTCAGGGATTTTTCAATTCCGAGGTATTAAAAAATTGGACCACATGTAGACGTCACTGCGTCTTGAACCCTTAATTTTCGAATCATGAACCACCACGTTATATATTGCACTGATGACGTCTTACAATCCAAAAATATGTACTCACATTTACATTTCCTTCTAAAGGATAAGATTTTTTCGAGTTGTAAATGATTATACTATTAACTGTTGATGCCGGGAAATTCATTGCTGACTTTAAATGACTGTAAATGTATCAAAAAAAACTTTTTGTTTTCTAATTTAAGAAAACAATTAATAAATAACAGATAAATTATCACTTAAATTCACATTTCTACTAAAATTATAGTGGACAGAAGGATTTTCATCAAAAAAGAAGAAAATATAATCACATTTCGTTATTGGTTTTGCGTATTAAGTAATTTTACTAATAATATTTGGAAGCTGTCGATTTTTCATAATTGCACAAATATAATAATAAATTGGAGCAATAAAAATACAATTATAAAAATAAAACGTTAACATCCGAAAATAAATGCACTCAAAGGCCACATTAATTAATTTAAAATTCCACAGAATTTTATGGCTGACTCTAAAATTCAACAATATTCAAAAGCTCATAATCTTTCACACACCAGGTGAGCCAAAGACGGTTTCGATCACTGCACACAACACATCTGTTAATTTTTTTTTCTTTTATAATACATTACTTCATAAATAAGAAACATGTAGTAAAAATGCACTTTGAATTTTTCTTGAATTACAGTAAAAATAAGTTTTTCAGGTAATTCCTCACCTTACTGTTTTTATAGTTCCGAATTAATCGTTCACAATTGTTACATTGCACTACCGGAGAAAATATATAATTTTTCTTTTAAATTTAAAAAATGTATCACTTAATGCACTTGTTAGTGTCACTTGGATGTTTTTGATTCGTTACCCTCAATTATATAAAAAATACCTAGTTATCAACAGGAAAATTAATTAAAATTAAAAAACCGTAAAAAAACTGACTAATTAGTGAATAAGTCGTTTCAGGACTCGATATCACGTTTTTCCACCCCCACGATCTTTGTGTCGGGACGTATCCTTGGTATTTGCAATTTCTATGTTGTTGTCTGAGAGCAGGTCGGGTGTATTGTCCTCATCTGACTTCGCTTCTGCTTCAGGAAGTAAGCTCAGGATTTGTTTGGCTTTATGGTCCCACAGCTTTTTGTTGGCCTTTAGCTACAGAAAAAGATAGTAGATATTTTTATTTAAAATTTTAAGAGCACATCGTTAGGAAAACATTTTATTTGAAATCCTTGTGGCATTTTCGGGTTACGAAATTAGGAATTAAACACTACTTTTTTTAGGAAGTTTTAGAATATCTACTTATTAAAGATTGAAATTGTTGTAAAGAACGTGCAGTAGCAAACAAATAACAATACAGAAATAAGGAGAAAAACACAACGAAATAAAATAAAAAATTGAATTAATCGATAACTACCTAAAAATTCTATAGAACCCAATCAAGTTCTACATGCATGCCAAGTGAACTTGTTTCCTTTACAAAAAAACGCTTTATTTATGGTTGTAAAATTTTTTGCAAGCTCGATTCGCTGTGCAAGCTTAACGCCCTTTGAAATCCATAGGTTCCGCTACGGAGACATACAAATTTTGTTCTTCAACTCCATAGGTTTTAACGTAAATTCCTCCAATGAGGATTAAAAACAGATTTAATCCCTACATCAATTTTGCTAAAAGCCTATGTATAAAGTCTCTCTAGAATCAATTAAGGGAAAAGTTCAATTCAAAGTAAAGTCGTAAAGACAGAGGCAAACTGATCTGGTTATATACTTTTAATAAATTAACTAAATTAATTAAATAATAAGATGAAAAGTCTATGTAAAAATTTCATTTTAAATAGCTTAATTTAAAGGTAAATGTTTACAGTGATTCTACTATGTAATTATTTGCATACGATCATTAAGTGCAAAATTAGTTCCAATACAATAAAGCAACGATTATGGCTAAAAATAAAATTAAAAAGAAAATATTTGTTCCAGATATAAGCGGAATTATTAAATTGCTATAACCAATTAGCCATAAAAATTGTAATATATTTTTCATGCTTTAAATAAAGGCTACTCCAGCTTGAAATTCGTGCATAACGAAAGCGATAAAAATAATAAAAGCAATTTAGAATTTTCAAGCAATAACTGAAACAAATTAATGGAATTCAAGCGAAAGAAAATCATTAGCCCAGCAAATATACCCACATACCTTAAATGTATTATCCTGCACCCAGGAATCAGGCTTACCATAATCCGGTGGGTTTGCATAGGGATCATATCCAAGTACGGATAGCATTGGTGCAATATCGGCCATATCACGAATTACATCTTCAGGTATTTGACCAACCCATTTGGATAGTGCCTCCAAATTCACAGGCTTTATTACTTGATCCGATGAACGTTCAACTCTGTAAAATCCATTAAATATAAAATCAATTAGCTGAAAATAATTCTCAATGGAAAAATTTATCTTCTAGAAAAATAATTTAAGATAAAAAATGAATCTTACTTCGATAAGGGTACTCCATTTGGTTTGTTTATGAATTCCTCATGATGAAGTACGGACTCGTTCCACGGCACGTCTAGAAATTTAAGAATTTTTCTCATCCATTCCTCAGGATGTAGTACCAGCTGCTCGTAGTAGACCTGTAATTAATTACAGTTAAGTGATTTCGAGATTCATGGAGCTTTTAAGGTAAATGAAATGAGTTCAAAAATATTTTAAAATCGACTTTTATAACTTAGTAGATTAGTTATGAAAGCCATTTATTTCAGATGGGAAATATTAAGAGCATGCTGTTAAGAAAAAAGATTCAGAGAGATTTTTCTTTGGAGTACATGTTGGCAAAAATCGTTTGAAGTGGCTTAATTGTTTCCTAAATTGCTACCTACACGATCCTAGCCTAATTCTTTATCCTAATTTTGTACTTTTTAAAAAATAAGAATTGAATTCGATTCCGCAAGAAGTTGGGAGAAATAAAATAAAGCGGACCTTTTGTAAAAATATCGTATAGAGGTATTAAAACGACAAAATTGGACTAGTGTGAATTGAGTAGTTTCTGGTTGAGATAGCACAGGGGACTGTAGTAAAAAGCTTTATATATTTAGTTTTATTTCTAAATTTAAATGTCCTTTTAAATTGACTATAATTGTGCTGTGATTTTCATAAGAAGGTCAAGAGTAATGAAAATTCAGGAGTTTTTACGACTTTTAAAAAATACATGATGTGCTATAGTTTTTTTCAGAATTTATATAATATAAATATTATAAGAAATAAAACTACATTTGTACTTGTGATGGATTCGTAGAAATCTGCTCCATAAGCAAGAAATCATGGCCAGGGAAGTGAAAATTTCACCATAAGCTATGTCACGCATTCCAAAAGAAGACCCTAAATTGGGGATCTATCGGAAAAACGACTGACATGCGTTTTAAATCAAATATATACTCTAAAGTTGACTGAAGTTCCCCAGTTAAAGGATGAAAAACTAACCGAAGTGTACGCTTCAAAGTTTTAACCTATGAATATCTTTGATTATTATTAACTCAAACCCATTATCTGAACAAATTTTCATTGCAATTTCCTTTTAGTCTTTCCAACCCTAATGGAAGTTAAAATTAACTGCTTACCATCATACACCGCTCCTTCCCAATTTCTTTGCACTGTTCGTGCATAACTTCAATTGCATGATTCCATTTCGTCATGCATTGGCGATAATTCGTTAAGTCAAATCCTGTTATTGTAACCTTCCGGGAAATTATCGAATGAACTGTTGCCCGTCCATCCCTTACCATAAATAAAAATTTCGCCTGGTGAATAGAACATATTTTCAAAAATTTTAATTAATAATAAACTTTGCAAAAAGGACATACATTTGGGAATAACTCTATAACGTATGTTCCCATTTTCAGTGTCAAGGGATCTTTATTGCACAGTCGGGGAGCAGGTTCTCCATGTTTTGCTATAATTTCTAAGCAGAATTGAGCAATGGCACTATTCATAACGTCTTTGGTAATTCCAGCCTCCTGCAGCCTCAGGCTCTCCTTTTCTGACTTTATCCAATGTGAACGCAGCTGCAAAATTCGGGGAATGACTCGTGTTTCCTGGCCACACCTGAAAATTGAGAGAGAAAATAGAGAAATATTAATTCCACTGAAATAATTTAGCTTTCATTAATTATGATTTGTATAACCTTCCTACCGTTCTTCAGGGCCATCTGAGTGAAGTAGAGGAGCGTGGAGTCAGATAATTTAAGACAAATATAGCAGAAAAGGTTCTTCTTGGACAGCTCGTGTTGCAAAACATAAAACTTTCTGACAAAACAAATGAATCCCAGCGGGTAAGAAAGTGTTCGACTTGAGAGGGATCCAATGACCAGACTTCCCAGGGATTATGGAAAAAGTCTCCAAAAGAAAAAGAAATTCTCAATGATAAAAACTAGAAATGAACAACAACCCCATTATTCGGAGCTTTGTCTTTCATTTTCAGTAGTGAAGTAAAGCACCATTCACATCCTTCGCCTGAAATGGAGTACAACTCATGGAACCCCCTTACATTTTAGCGGTGATGTATACCCAGCTGCCCGACAACAATAGAGCACATCTGTCAAAATATAAGGGAAACAGCTAGCTCAGGAAAGGGTGGTCAAATTGATATGCTTAGCGAGACGAATTATCTGGATGTCGTCCCTATTTCTAATATGCTCTCGTTCCTGTACAGAAGCACCTAATAGGACTGGATGGCACAGCAGGAATGCTGTGATCCACTTTTCCGCCTTTTCTTTGTAGACAGACATCCACTCACGACTCTGATAGACGTGGATAAGCACTGGAAAATAAAAGGTTTCAGAGGATGGGGATAATGCAAAATTCATTTGCCAGATCCAGCTAGCTCCAAATACACTCAACGGCTTCCAGGTCCGGGCCAGAGTAATGTGGTAATATATCTCGTTCATTTTTTTGCGTAGGCAAAGCTTTTCATCTTCCCTTCATTGCTCTGATAGAATGCGGACAGATAGGTCACTTTGGACCTTTTGTTATGTTATATTTTGGCGAAAATCCAAGAGAGCAAAAATCAAATCCTCTTGGGAAACGAATCTAATAATGGGCTCTTTTCTTGTCAGTAACAAGTTTTCAAATTAATATCTTTTATCAGCCTCATGATGGCCACAGACAAGGGTCAGAACCGTTCTTCTAAATTTTTCAGAAAAATCGATTTTAGTTTTTTTTTCTTCAAGGCACATTAAAGTGAACCCCTCATTTTCACACTTTTCTATTTAATTTTGATATAGGCTACTTAGGTCAATCATATCCGGCGGAAATATCGTTCTATACCAGCGTCTGCTTATTTGGTTTGTTCCTCACTTTGAAGTCATTTGGAGGCAGAAAATTAATTTCGAAATTCTCATCCAGTCCACTTTTTAATTTAATTTGTGATTGCCTGTGTCTTTAGCTTTTAATCAAACCATTGTTGCTCATTTCAATATAAAATGAGATACCCTTGAGAAAGGATTTCCTAATTAACACCTTTCGGCCACTGGCAAAAGCTTCTAGCCAAATATATTCTAGGCTTTAATTAATATATGTATACGTCCGTAATTGCGGCAGTAATTTTGCAAGCAGAAAATATTTGAGTACCAAATGTACAACGCATACACAGAGTATAACAATCGGTGAGGGAAAACAACAGAAAACTTGCAAACAATTGAGGACGTTAAGGGAGTACTGTTTTTGTTTAACACTAGGTATAACTTTCTTACTCATATATGAAAACGAGGCTATACACCTAAATAAATAATAGCCAATAGGGAGGATGTCTTCGGCATTGTGCGTATATGTGAATCGAAACCAGCCTAAATTTGGATTGCATAAATAATAGAATATTTTAAAAACACAATTGAATTTGAATGGGAAAAAACAAATAATTGCGCTTACAATTATAAAAAAGAAAACTACAGGTCAAGCTTTTGTTTAAGATCTTAGAAACGCTTCTACATGTGCACATCTGGGACACGTTATCAAATGGAATTGTATACGAATGTCAACATGCCGGGACCGAAAGGAGATGAACGGATACAATGCCACATGAAATACAGGGCACCACTGAGAAATCTCTTAGGAATAAAGAGAACATCATGGGAATCTGTCTCCACACCAAAGGAATGAATAATAGTGGCAAATAACAAGGTCCTTCGAACTTTAGCGAACGAGGACTACCTGTAAGGTAGTGGAATAAGCTCACAGGGATACCTCACACGAGTTGTGTTTGTTTTATTCATGCTCTGGTCAAAAGTTTTAATGCTATTCTAGTCGCCTTAGAGAAGTATAAAAGTGTTTACTTAAGAGGACAATTTTAATTTGAGCAAGCAACAACAGAAGCAGGCCTCTAGGTATACTTCTAGTCTAATATAATATATTAAAAAATTTCCAAAACAGATTTTTGGTCTTCTGAAGTAACTTAGAAGGAATCGTCAATCTTAAGGGATTTCAAGAAGTCAAAGATTCACTTGACAGGGTATTTTAAAACATTTAAGTTAATTTAAATCCAACAATTATTTCACTCCAATAAAATTACCTTTTGCTTTTTAATTATGCATAAAAGGTAGAACTTACCTGACATCCGGATGAGCATCTAACATTGCCCTCATCAAAGTAGTTCCGGATCTGGGCACACCGCCAATAAAAATCAATGGCATTTCCCTATTGTACGAGTAGACTTTTTGGTCTGAACCCACCACATATTTCTGCAAACGAAAGAAATAGGTTACTTGTCAAATTGAAGGCTGTCAGAATGAATCAAAGCAAAATAGAAGTGGAGATTCAATTTTGTGTTATATTGTTTATTTAAACTTTGGTAAATGTCAATAGGGTAAACTTGAAAAGGGTTATAGAAATGAAAGTGGGAAAATTTGTTACCTCATCCCTTATCATGACTGATACTTGGTCGTCCTTAAATAAACAGGTCGGTCCTAGTTCAGTAAATTTAAAGACAAACATTGTGACAGCAACAATTCCAAGCATGACCCATAGGGTGGCCTTTTTGTTACGGTACGGAAGCCTCATTTTCTCCTCCAGTTTTCAGTCTTTTCAATTTCAATCGTTTGTTAGCTTTTCCAATCTTTTCTAAGCAAAGAAAGTTTCGCAATATGCGTTCAAGCTTCCGGTAAAGAAAAAGAAATCGATTGGCCCCAGCCCACTCTAGATCTGTTTTGCTTTTTCATATCCTTGGAAGGCCTATATAGCTAACGTACAACAAATACAACTGTGAATGTTATCTCATGATCTGAAAGAGAAGAAAAATGAAAAATACTTATTAAAACTTGTGGTACTTGTTTCTAAGTCAAATAATTATAAGAAAACTTTTTAAGTATTTCTGTGATACAGAAAGTTTTCTCATAAACTCGGGGGCAAGCAAGTAATTTCAGAATGCAACCCTAGGGCGCACCTATGTATGTTTGTATTTGTATCAACAAGTTATTGCCTCAAAGTTCATTTTCATGAGAGGCAGACGCTATAAGACCTATTTCACGCCAATTACTCCTGCAAAAGTATTTTGAGTTAAAAGCTCGTGCAGATGTACAAAGTACGTTTCTTCCATCATTAGAATTTTTAGGGAAATGGAAAGTAGGTCAACTGCTCTTTAGTGCACTGTTGCGTTTTATTTCATATTTCACTATTTTTAGAGTACATTCATAAAATATCCGGATGTTGCTTTTGAAATCATCAAAAGCATTGCAGTAGAAAAATAAGAGTTCTGAATTTTTCTAGGTGTACTACTTGAAAAAAAAAAATATCATCGACTTGATGAAATTTGCATTTTAGAAGAGCTTTAGAAATATTAATTTTCAAATGTTAGTTTATTTTGTCAGCACTATTAACGGTTAAAGAAATTATCACAAAATGCACGTGAGCCTCAGGACGAATTACCTCGAAAACAAAACAGATAAACCTTATATCAAATTAAAGGAAAACTTGTGACGAAACCAAATGATGTAAGAAAATTGATTTACATATTTTGCTCAAATTCTACATACTTTATCATCATAAGTCGTTTTCTATCAATATTACACATGCTCCGAATGGTGACGTATAATAAAATCAACGGAAATAAAGTCAATGGATATGTGGAAAATAAAATGGAAAAAGAAATCAAAATGAAATCAATTTCTGGGTTTTCTGAATAGCAGTTTTTTCGTTCGTTTTTTGAAATAATGTCGACCATGGAAATAAAGTAAGGAAGGTCCTATTTGGTTCTGATAGAACATGTGTTTTCTTAATAGCACCTTTTTCGTCCTGAAAAAGAACCTTCCTCGTCCTGGAGGTGAAGAATGGCCATATCTTCGCACTCCAGATTCAGTCTTGGATAATAATTTGTAGAAATTTTAACTTGGATGAAAGTTCCAGTAAGAGCTGTTTCATAAATTGTTTCAACTGTTTGCACGGCAATGAAAGTATCCACAAAAATTTCCAAAAATATTGTGTTAAGTACAAGAAAATCGGAAATTATTTATGGTCTGAAATTAATGAACGCTTCATGCAACACCATGGAAAATTTATTTAAAATCAACATAAATCAGAAATTCTCGAGCACACCACTAGGCTCCAGTGGTAAAAGTTCGGAATTACTTCAACGGATATATCCTGCCGGTTGTATGTAGGTTCCTCAAACCAATTGCAAACCTTCAGTACAGTAACAAAAGAACAAAAAAAAAAGTTTAACTCGGTGGTGAAAATCCGAGTTTAGATGAACATATCTGAATCCCTTTTTAGATTCCCACCACCACTCCACTCCTATATCCATACCCTTATAAATTTTCCAATTTCGCATGGGTGAATTCATTTGCCCTCGTTATATGTGGGCAAATTATACCCATATGCCTTCCAGTCAGTGTTTCATTTTGTGTTCACAGGCGAACTAATTATGGAGTCAGGCTGATTTTTCACAGCACACAGCGAGCAGGATATCTATGGATTTTAATTTATGACAGCGGCAGGGGCGTTGAGGCTTAAGAAGGGAGGATAGCCAATGCGGAACATTTCTCTTTATTTCAAATATATATGTATATATTGTTGATGAAAAATGGTAATTTTCCGATATTTAAAATGTCTTCTCCTTGTAATACCACTGATTTTAGACTGTACAAGAAAGAATAATTTATGTTCCTCGGATCCCCAATCTAAGCTAATATTTAAAATTCCTGCGGTGGTTGGGTGTAATCTGTTACGAATTTTTGGTGGTATCTGAGATAAAGTTGGAACAAAATTGCTTGGTGCAGAGCATTTTCCGTATAATCAGCTTTATTTTAACTCAAGGGATTTTAAATTGGAATATTTAGATAACATAGGGGAATTTTTATATAGTCACTATAATCTGGGACACACGGCAGTGGTCTATTAGAAAGAGGCAGAGCTTCGTGATCATTTGAAATAAAGCAAAATAAAACCAAATCTTGTATTTGGCACTGTTGTGGAATAAAACCGTGCCGTTCAATTTATTTTAGTATTTAAAAATCGGATTGGTGGTACTCAGCTACATGCACACTAACATATGATATAGCGCATATATAATTCTGTCCCGTTTGTTTCTCATTATCAATTTTTTTTAAATGTTAACACCACTTTATCATTAAAGGTAGTCTGTTTCGGTTCAATTAGAAAACAAATAAAAAATTTTTTAGAAAAGTCTGTGGCTTAGTGAAAAAGACAAATAATATGGAATTAAATAAGAAAGTAGAAATATTATGGTCAGATGATGGGTTCATTGTCATTATTATTCTTCTTTTCTCCGCTTTCAAGCAAATACTGGAATACAAAGGGAATTCATCCATTACGTGACGAGAATTGTAATGAGGTTCACGTATGAACTTCCGAGTTATTAATACAAATATTCTCCAATTTATATTTCTGCACAGTTCATATTTAGTGTGTTATTTCTTAGTAATAATAATTAATGGTAGTTTTGAGATATGTACATTATATCTTCATTCAATTGGGTGGTATTCGTTAAAATTTTGTATTTACTCCTGCTAAAATCCGTTGTTAAAGTGGATGTTTTATTAGATTGCATTTTAAAACTAATTAAATTAAATATATTCCCAAAAAAGGTATTATATATATGTATTTTAATATTAAGGTGCATATTATCAAACCATAGTCAATTAAGATTTTAGTTTAGTTTAGCTAACCAATACAGCGATTTTTTCAACCTAAATCACGCTGTTAGCTTAAAGATATTATTGAATTTCAATCCATCATGAACACATCTTTACGGCTTCATGTTATACAGCCTTGGCCAAAAGTATTAGGCACCGTCTAAAAATCGCACTAAACAATTTGTTTGTGTGTAATGGAGAAAACTTGAACTACAAGTATGTTTAAATAAGTTATTTCTTTATTATTATTTAATATTTTGTCAATCCACCCATCGATTTTATTATAGCAGCTATTATTTTCCGCATAGTGCTCACAAGCTTTCGACACTCTTCTTTTCTACTGTTTTTGAGGGGCTTTCGAAACAATTTTCGATCCTCATGTTTGAATTCACTCTTTTTCTACCCGTTATCTTTTTATTTAGGATATAGAACCTTAATATTCATAATTTGTACATTCGAAAACTGTTTAGGACTACGAAAACCAGACATCGAAGAAAACAGAATTTTAGTTTGCTGGGCATTCCTGGTGTTTGGTTATATAATTTTAAATAAAGTAATTTTTAATAAATACATGCACATTTTTCAAAATTATATATTACGAAGTCATAATGTGGAAAAGTATCTGAATAATCGAATGGAAAATATCAAGATAAAAATACGTTCTCCCGACAGAAAAAAAAGTTAATTATTCTACAGTCATTCGTACAGTTTGTTCCCAGTTTGGAGATAATGATAAAAGATTTTACTGCACGAATTCAATCAATTAAAAAAAAAACTCCCTTCCATTTTATCAACAACACGAATTTTAAAACATGAAGGCGAAAAATAAAAACGAACCAATTTCAATGATTGCCTCCGAAATAAAATTGCACGAGTACATCATACAATTTCACAGACATTAAAAATGTTACAATTTTGTTGGATAAATTTCCAGGGTTTTGGACGATTCCAATAAGTTACCGATGGCAACAAAAATTAACGATTCCGATAAAGTTTTTAAATCAGGTTAAATATGCGCTATGTATAGAAAAGATAGTTTTCTCTTTAAAAATTTATATTGTCATTATCCGAATTTCAAATCTTTTTCACAAAACTTTTTCAAAATTAAAAAACAATTAACAGAAGCGCCGAACCAAAAAAAATCTCAAATAATAAAAAAAACAAATATGAACAAAGGCAAAAGAGGAATCAGCAATATTTATCTTTGGAAATTTCGTGGATTCTGCAGCCACGCATCACCCTTTTCCGAATTTCTTAACTTCCTCCGATGCCAACTCCTTCCTGGGAATTCCTGTTTTCTTCCTGAGATAACCCTTTAAAACCGCCTTTTCTTGTTTTACATTTTCTCCTTCTTCTCTTTCAACTTATCTTCCTTTTGTCCTTTTTTCAGGCTTTTGATTTTTCGGTAAATTAGCCGCGACTCTGGTCTCGTTTTTCTGCTGACTTGAACTGCGCGTTTCACGTACCAAGGCTCGGGTTCTACTTTCGGATTTCCAATGAGAATTCCAGCTTGACTGGAATCTATACAATTGCGTAAATATTTTTATCTGATTTTCTGTTGTAAAATATCCCAAACTATTTATATATTTATATCGTGTCGACGAAAAAAATTTCGGGTCTCGGAAATTGAATTTTTTAGATGATTTCCGGTTTTTGGCAGGTGTTTTCCACGTGCATGGCTTTTTCAAGAATTTCCAATTTTCGAGGACGAAATTGTAATCCCCGAATATCTTGGGTTACCTGCAATTCATTTTTTTAATCGTCTTGCTGAGTTTCGTTTTTGGGACGTACGGGTTGATAATCGGGTTCTTTTCAGACATTGTTGAGGTTAAGGTGGAAGGTGTTTATCGTTAGTGTCATGAAAGCGTTTAAAGGAACCTGGAATAGTTAAGACTTATTAAATTTTCGTTTAATATCACCAGATAAGGACTGCTGGGAAGTACAGCTGTTTTCATGGGATAATTTTAAGACCAATTCAGTGGGTTGCCCGTCATCATTTCAAAGCAAATACTCCAGATAAAGTCAATAAGCTACATTCTAAGGACCTAATACTAAGGTAACTGCAGGATCTCCTTCAGGCAGATACAAAGTTGTAAGTATTGAGACAGGATCTTTCCGACATTTCGGAGAACGGAACCAGGTGAGAATTCTTTTACAAAGAAAATTGTGTTGGTAAGCGTTTTTCCATGACCAATTAATAACGACTGACACAAGTAAGTGTCGATAATACGTCCACGTTTTCTCTCTTCGCTGCGGAAAGGGTTTTTGTAGGTTAGCAATTGAAAATATTAGGAAGCATCCTCAATTAAACCGGAGGAATACTATATGAACTATTTCTTTTCATCTGTAGTTAAAATAAATCTTTGCAGAATCATCTCATTATATAGTGGAACACTTTTTCCAAGGCCTTGGTCAAAAAACATAAAAGGCTTATGGGGCGGAAATAAGTAGAAACATGTAGGAGGATTATGCAAAGACGTAAAATGTGAACTCACACATAAAATCGTAAGCGAAAAAGCTTCTAATTTCAAGAATTTCATTCAATGATATTTTTAAGAAAAATTTATTCATACCTATATTTCAAATGAACTCGTAAGCGTACTCCCACGTACTCGTATATAATACTGTAGGCTACTGTTTCACTTGTATTTTTATTTGAAAGGTAATTTATTTCTCTTTATAAGTTCTAAGAAATTATTTTATTTGCCGTAATATAAGACATGTCTTCATGACATCGAACTTTTCAATGCTCGAACATAAACACGCAAAATACGGAATTTATTTTGCCTAATGTCTTTGAAGATGAGAATCTCACAGGTGAGGATATAATATAACGCAAAAAGTCGGTGGTTGTCTGATCTGCCTTATGTCACCCTGTCAAAGCTCTTTATTGAATAAACATAATCTGAAGAGAAGTTCGGAATGTTGGGGTAGAATGTCTAATCTTTTATTCTCGCAAGTAACAGGCTTAAGAGTTAATTAATTTTGAAAAGTTGATGTAGGAAGAAGTAATGAGAAGTGAAAGATTAGCTATTGAGGTGCAAACTTATTAACGTTAATTCTCTAGTGGGCATAATTTGCTGGTTTCAGGCTTGTTAATATTTAATATTTTTGATAAATTATACAGCTGCTTAATATAATTTTAATAGATTGATCTTAATAAATATTATGATGGAAATGCTACCAACACCACACTTTCTAACGATTTGATATACAAAATTAGTTTTGGGAAAATAGTAAAAAAATCAGCATTTGCAGGAGAAAATTTGAACGAGTTTAAAGACGTTTTCGTCTTTCGAGATCCAAAATAGGATACTTATTTTGTTAATTTACCAATTTATTAAAATTACAAAATTTGTAGCTTTTTATTCCAATATTTTGGACTTGCTTTGCATATAAAAAATTTAATTACGACCAGCATAATTTGGTTTTTGTTTACGTGAGAATAGTGTGTGCACTAAACCTATTGGTATATTTAGAAATCAAAAAACGAGTTCCTTTTTTTAATTTCAAGGCCTCGTCAGAGAAGATTTGCGAACTTTCCTTAATCGGTGGTCTCAGGACCGTAGAGGAGCCCTACTCGTCCTTGTGGAGAGTTGTAAGCTGTGCTAGGCGTACCGAAGACGAATTTTATCATATGTGTTGCAATTCCGATTATTTTGGTTCTTGAAAAATTGTATTATATTTTAGAGCCAGTTAGTATCTTTTTCAAGGCAACATTGTACTTCCTGAAGTACCAACTCAATACTGGATATTTTAGCTTTTTTATTTTTACTTTAATGGACGAAATACCTTGTTTATTTGTTGCAGAATATTGTACCCAATATAAGCACAAATAGCGATCACTTCTTTATCCTGTAAACATTACTAGGTTGCACTGCGAAACTTAATGAACGTTTCTGCACAAGTAGACGGAAGAAGTATAGGTCCATATTGTATTCGACACTTTCATGTCACCTTTTGCATTGTGTTTTTGAAAACATAAGTTTGCTTATATCAAACCAAAACCAAATGCAAATTGCTGCATAAACGAAAACATCAATAGAAAAGTTTTATATTTAAATTAAAAGTGGCACATAGCTTTCAAAATTTAGTTGCAACTTACCGGGCTGACTTGGAAGTTACTCTGGAATTTGGTATGACACGGTATATAATAAATAACCGATGTAAAAACCGAACAGCTACAGTTCTGTAATTCATAGCATTAACTTGTTCAAAAACAAGTCACATTTATCATATAAATCGGACGTTAGCAGGTAACATCTGCATATATGTAGTTTCCACCGTCACGTATTGTACCATGTTTCAAGTTCGTCCTCCGGTATTTTGACCTAAATACTAAAATAGTTTTCATATAGTTCACAACAGTTTCGTGTTCACAGTCCATTCCCACATGAAAACATTTCTTTTCCCACATCTCCTCTTATGTTAAATGGTTTTCACGGTCGATGTTGTGTGCTTAGTATTTATTTATGTACTGTGAAGTTTCTCCTAGTTTCTTCTGAAGTATTCTTGAGTCTTGTAGGTATAACCGAGCTTGTATGGTGTTTAACAATTCCGAATGAGCAGGTCGTAATATATGTGCTACATTACACGTTAATGAGCTTTTTTCGGAACAAACGTTTACCACGGAGACCACATTTGGCAAATTATGGCAGTTTGACCCTTTTCAGCAATAAACTCCGAGATGATTACCTCATTTAGAGTTTTTCATGGGAGTTTCTCTTTAGTTTGTTTCTATTAAGAATAGTAATTTTTGGTGATAAACTTCACAAAGTAACAGAAATGAATGCCCCATCAAAAAGTACTACCGGAAACTAGTCTGGTCGTTAACATCTGATTTATGAGTTCATATTTATTCGTTTTGTAAAATACGCTACGGTTGTGATTGTGCCTTTCTATTATTTTATTCTGAGATTTTTAGTTAAAAGTTTTCTTTTTTTTGCAACAGGATTAATAGTGGGACATGTACTACAAATTTATGCAGAAAAATGTGTATATCGACGAGTATGGAATTAGATGTAAAATAGATATAAAGGTTCTTAAGATTCGACATTCAAAGCTATACCGATAGCAAAACCTAGGTAGAAAATTCTCCCAAGAACGCTCATAGATACGAAAAACGTATGTAAATTTGATAGAAACTGCAATATCTTAGGAATATATGTGGAATATAGGATGTATTTGTCAAAATGCATTCTACAGGACGAATGTAGTTTTTTCGTTTTCGTACAATAAATAGAGACCTGATAAAAGCCATCCCTGTGTCTACAATTAAAATTTCTTTAGCACAAATATACCTAGGTATATGATTATCCTTGCACAATTTCATCTCATCAAAGACTACACGAAATGTATACCCATAGTTGTGGATACAGTCCACTAAACCATCAACTTATCCCTAAATGAAGTGAATTTCTGGAGAAAAATATTTAGTTTTCCCAACTTTTCCTGCTCTGTTGTCAAAGTCAATGAAAAACTAACCAAATTTGAGGACGACAGATAAGAAAAGTTTTCGAATTAACTGCATATTACTCCTTCTTATGTTGACTGACGGACGAAGTGACAGCGAAGTACGCAATAGTGGGGCGGTTCAACAGTAAATTTATGCATCAGCCAAATAATAACGTCACAAAGAGATAGAAATCACGTCATCAACGACAAAAGCATAAGTTTTCAACAAGTAAAGTAAATAAAAACTCTGAAAACAGAAGGGAAAACGCAGTCCTAGGATGATATGATACAAGAGGATGAAGGCGGACAAGTAGGGTATGAGGGAAAAAGCGAAATGAAAACATACAGCGGAAGCAACGTTGACTACTCCCAAATGGAAGAACAAATCCTTAGAACTTCATTTTAGTACTGTTTGTTGTGCTCGACTCTTTATATACTGTGTGTGTTTGCTGCATGCAAGGAACTGTTAAGTGAGTCAAACAAGAAAATATAACGAGCTTTTTACGTACGTGACAAAACTCTTTGTTTAGGATTTAATGCCTTTGGAACTGGGGAATGAAGCACTCTTGAAAGTGTCATAAATACAACACAAAAAGTCGAGTTTAAAGCTGCTTTGTCTTCTGCTTATTACCTAATATTAAATGGGGCGAAACTTGAAGCGGGATTAGGTGTTTATTTTTGTCTCTGCAGTGCTTTTGTATCAAAATAAGTGAAAACTTCTCTCAATTCCGACCTCGCTTGATATATAAATATATGTATATATATATTCGAGAAATGAGTTTTTGTTAACAATTATAAAACTCTTGTGGAAACAAAGTTGGTACTAGCAGGAAGCCCAGAAATGCAAGAAATGCATTGAATTAATGTCCTACAAAAGTTTGTTTTCCAACTTCATTACCGACCATTAAAAGGATGCTTGATGTTTTGCTGCTCCCAACTTTTCAGAATCTCTCCAGTTAATTAGCCAAATTAAAAGAAAAAATACCTGAAAGCATAAATTTAACTTTTGTTTCCTCAGAAGCAAGGAAGGGAAAATTTTCATTATCCTCGACGAAAAGGGGAAATATTTTTATTCTAGAAAAATACTCACTTAAACTTATTGCAGTCAGTCGGTCTGTGGAATTTAATTTAAACGTAATGGAAGATGAACTTTCTCTATAGTTCCATGGGCAAAGTCACTAATGATAACTGGTACCAAGGGGATTTTGTTATTTCAGTGAAGATGAAATTGTATTCAATTGAGACGTCTGCACAGTTTGCTGTAAATATTTCTTCTTCGTTTGTAGCAGGTTAGATCTGGTGAAATATTCAAACTAATTAATTGTTTCTCTTAAAACAGAAGCACAAATTAAAACATAAATCCAAAATTGACCATATGTATTTATAAAATCCCTAGGTTCCGCATTTGTTCAACAATTGTCAATAAATTTGCGATATTGTCAACGCTTATATATTCACATATACAGGGTGTCCTCGTTTGAGATGCTAATCCTTTAGGGGATGATTCCCTGACTCATTCTAAGAAAAAAATTGGTATGGAAGATAGACCTCTCCTCCCATACAATTTGTTTCTTAAAATGAACCAAGGAATCATCCCCTAAAGGATTAACATCTGAAACGGGGAGACCCTGTACATAGGTCTTTGTAGAACACTAAAATTCTTGCACTGATGAAAAATAACTTTAAAAATTTTAGTCCATAATCTTCTCAATTACGTAAATATCTCTGGATTCTTTTAGCATTCTTGACCTTACTCCGACGGTCAAGATTAAAGGCTTCACCTAATTAAAAGTGGAATTTGCATTCTTTTGATAGAGAATTTCTTTTCTCCTCTCTATCTTGAAATATTTCACAAAATAACTTTTCTCAGTTTCCTTATTAGTTTCGATGTATTCGCAGAAGAAATTACCTACTTGGTTCCTTTCACTAGAGAGTCAGAGGATTCTTGTTTAAAAAAAATGTATTCGGTTTAGTTTAATACATGTCAGCATTTTCATTCATTTTTTGTGTAAATAGATTCTGGATAATAATTTTAATTTACCACACTAATATTTGCTTCCCAAATACATTATTAGAATATACAGAATGCAAATCTATTACTTCAAATGTCTTCAATTTCTTATTAAAGTCCAGCAGCACAAGAAATGTTAAATTGATCAAGAGATTCGGGAATATCGGTTGTTACTCTCAAGAGCGCAGTTTCACAATTACTGTCTGCAACCCCTTGTGATCCAAATATTTCATTATTTGCTTGAATATGAATTTTTGAAATACTTACTAAAAGAGATTTAATAAGTTAATCGGACTGAAATCGTAGGGCTCAACCGGCGACATTTTGTTTAGAATGAGAACAATCACAGCTTTTTTCCATTCATTAGGAAACTGTTGTTAAAGTGAAATTCAAAATATGAAATAAGTGAACATCAACATAGCTAAAGGAAAATTTGGATTGAGAACAGGTCTTGTAATTTTTGCAAATACTTTTACTTACTTCCGGGTACCTATTGTCTATATTTGTTCGAAAAGTCGAAGAAATTAAAAACGGCAACAATAAACGATATCTTGCAAGAAATCCAAAAGCTTGACACACAGGGCAAGGTAATATTGAAATTTTTGTGAAAGCTTGAATTTTATGAAGAAAAATATGAGAGCGTTGGTGGAGGATTATTATTACTATTATTAGAGACAAGCGAGGGATATCAAATTAAACCTGTGTACACGGGTCCCTTTTCGTCCCTCGGCCATTGGTGGAGGACACTGGAGTCTGAATTGTATCTAGGGTGAACTCCGAGATAAAATTCTTGCATAGGTGAAAAATGAATTTGTGTACATCAGGTAGCAAACCCCTAAGGAAAGTCAAGTCTTTAGGTACCTGAATAAATGACCGAAATTTTAGATAAATAAATAATTTCATATATATCTTGCATATTAGCGACTCTAGAAAGCATCTTACAGAGAAACATAAAATTAAAGGGACAGGATATAGCTAAATATTTATCTAATACTTATGTAACCATAAACAAAAATTTACGACTTTGCTTTTGCCATCCGAACCAACTACAACCATCAATATTACATATTTTCTTTTATGTTGACGTATAAACGTTTATTTCTTTTATTTTACTTGTTAGAGCCATATGTAGACCACTGGGTCAATTACATCACTCAGTTAGGGCAATACGCCCTATAGGCAATTGTTATTTTCACGAATCATCGATTTCCCTGACCATATTCAAAAAGTTCTTCATGCATCGGTTGTACTAGGAAATTATTCATCCAAAAAATAAAAAAAAGTGAACAATATTTTAATTAAGTTCAATTAGTAAAATCCATCGAGAGTTCATTTCTATTTGTCCGCAGTAATCAATTTGCATTCAATTGGTTATCCATCATAAAAAATTTCATTATCGGCGTTCCGATCCTACCAATTACGAGAATAAATGTGCTTTCCGCAGATAGGCATTGTTCGGCTTAATAGAGCATGATAGCATCAAATAAAATTTGGGGCTTTTAATTATAATTTTTTTTTGTTGAAATAACAGGCGCAGTTGGCGAAAATTATTTGCGTTTATTCCCTTGAAGCACTTGTTTTTTATTGGAAATTTTATTTTGGAGTGGGCAATGAAAATAGCAGAAACTGTTTGATTGGAATTGAAAATTGATTATTAATTACTAATAATTACGTTCTGAATAATTACTAATTACTTTTGAACTTTTAATTTTGAATACTTTGTTTATTAACGGTACTTATTTAATACAATGCCCTGAACAGGGTATCTGGGGTTTTGCTTTAGTTAGTTGGCAAAATCGAGCGATTGGAAGATTCTGTTTTGCTTAGGCAAACAGCTACTACGCATGGGAACATGAAACAATAGCCTCAGACGGTTTGCTGTAATTCTAGTGAGCATCACACACACAAATATTACCAGGTAAGCAACCTCAAGTAATTTAAATAAAAATGAAAAGATTTGCGCTGCATTCTGGCCCATGTATAAACTATTCCTCAGAAGCACTTGTGATACTAAATAATTTTTAATATGAATAGTAATTTGTGGTGTTCCTCCACCATTCCATTGAAAGTGACCTCAAAGCTAAATGTTTAATAGGTTTGTGCCTGGCGAATATGAGGGAGCTTTCACAGGTTCGCCTCGACGAGTTCAACGATTCCTGTCCAGTTTGTGATGCCAACGGGAACAATTTTATTGAATTCTACGTTACGATACGCACGTGACTTACCTTTCATCACCAATAAAGTGATGAGCCATCATGCTGAAACTACATACGAGGGAAATTTCCTGTAGAAGTCAAAGTTACATTTTCACTTCATAATACACGGTCTGAATGATTCTGCATAAACTGCCTATGGCATGTACAGGGCTCTGCACCAAGGTTCCGACCATCAAAGCAATAACCCTTTCGACTACATTTTTTTCCATTTTGTTTGCGTATTGTCACCTCCAGCATGACATACATGTTCAAAGGGATAATTATTGTGAGATTGTGACTTCCAGAATGCTACTGGCTACCATAACCAATTTTTAGGGTCCTTCATACTGGACATGAATTTTCCGAATGTGATGTGAATTGTGGCAATTGTTGGGTTACAGACCGCTACTTGTAGTTTGCAGCTCGTACTGGGAGATTGAGGATACTGTCAAAATTCGCAATGGGCTCTCCGTTCTAGCCAGATTAGATCCCGTGTGAAAGCCTATAATTGAAGTTTCAATGTTCTCAGAGAAAGGGTTGACATCTCTTTTTAATCAGTGACGTGTAACTTTTACAATAAGATACTATCATTAAAAGAACACATTACTAGTAAATCACAGTGACGAAATTGCTTACAAATGTGAGGAGGAGACCAAGAGAGATTGGGCTTGTTATTATTACAAAATTAAAAATATTAATGCAAGAGAAGATTCCTTTTTTCTTGGTAATTTCAAAACGAGATCTATCTGAAGGCAGTCTCAATTGTACAATTGTGAAAATAAACTCAGAAAGTTCTCATTGAAATTTTAATTAGGGATAACAGAAAATTTCTATCCTTTAGGAAATCTCTGCATTCGAATCAAAATTAAATTAACAAAAACAAAGTACAGCAGGTATAATTTTCACAGAAGACGATTACTTATCAGGTATAATTACCACAGACTGTGTTTATTTTACCTTTTACAGAATAAAGTAATATTAAAATTTCCAGAATATAATTTGAATATTAAAATACGGAAATTTTTATCCGGTCTGCAACAGCAATCGCTTTTATTTAACTCAAGTTACACTTCCTTCAAATAAAAACTATTGAAAAGGCTCTCTTTAAATACTAAGGGTGCAGACCCTTTGGAAAAACAAATTTCCAAATATAGGTATGTACCTGGTTTCATTAAAATGGATGAGTTTTAATAACTAATGAAGGTATAAATTCCAAGAAAAGAAGAGAGAGAGAAAGAATTCTGAGTTAAAGTCAGAAGAAAGGTTTCTGCAATTTTATTTGCACAGGTCAAATTAAAAGTGGTCGAAAGTTAAGGCAAATTTGACTTTTATTTACCTTTCCGGTTCCGGAACTTGTTTAAGTCGTTTAAGTTCCTCTCAAGGTAGGAATTATTGCAGAGGTTAAGTCAATAAGGTCGAAAAATTTAATTCTAGTTCTGGAAACTTTTGGAAGAAATTACCTTCTGATATGAAAAGTTCGTGAAGGTCACTCCGTTTCTAAAACAGTCCGACTATGACGTAAACGATAATATTCTCCAGTACAGCATCATTTTGAACTCTTCAATCGTTTGTGAAGTGTTGTAATATTTTCACGTAACAATCACCTCGTGGTAGGAGGTACTCATAATCGTGAACAGCTCCTCATCTCGCACAACCCTCCGGCACATCTCTTCTCCAGAGGTAAATAAGGGAAACTTTAAATCCTCTTGGGGTGGCTTTTTATCGGCAAATCTAAAGAGACCTCTGAGACTAACTAGCTAGTTTTTGAGTGCCTTCTCTGAATGTAGCACTTGATGTCGAATGGCGTTAATCACCCACGAAGGTATAATAAACAATTCAGTACTCTTCAAGATTGTACAACAACTTGTTGCACTAATGTTAGCAACACGACTATGTAGAGGACTCGTGTAACGTATTGGGGCTAAACTGCCGCTAAAGCTCTCTACTGTGTGCACATGTCTGTTATATATCAAAGCGTTGACCATTAACTTGCAATCGAGTATAATACTCCGGCCATATGACGCCATAAATCAAACTAGTATACCCCTTTTAGTGTACTTGATTGCTGGTGGAATTCTGCAGGAGTATTGTTTTGATTCTCAGTTATTGTATATTGGTGAAAGCGATTCCAGTTGACTGCCCACGGGGATTACAGATGACCCTTCGATTTGGTTTAATACTGGCTTGGAAGTTTAGAAGTAAGTGAAGCACAATAGCAATAAATTAAGATTTGTATTGTTGTATGGGAGAAGGGAATACGAGTAAGATTCAATAAAAGGAGACGCTGTTACCTCGAAGGAAAAGAGGATTGCAGGTGGTTTAACGTATCTAAATGAAATATTCGATCATTATCCGTTATAGCTTTAGGGCGTTTGGTAATTGTAGCTATACGGAGAAAGTTTATAAATTGCAATTTCCCACAACAACATGTGTTGAATGTGTACATGCACCTTGATTTTTTCCATTGAAATTTTTCACTTTTAATTGAAGTAAGAGGAGATGGGAAACAGTTTCTGTTTCATAGAAATCGATTGCTAATTATATCAATGGGTTTTCTACGAAGAAGTTTCAGTTTTAAGAAATAGTTTTTACCTTCAATGAATCCTTCAAAAGGGAGTTTTTTTTAAAGGTATTGCCTAAGCTCAGAGGGCAACTTTATAATGCACAGCTTAGGCGAAGGGCACTTTTCAGGTAAGAGGACATTGTGAAATTTTAACGTGACAAATGTTGGAAAGTAAGGCGATCTACGGTGTAATTTCCGATATCAACCTAAAACCTAGGAAATGAAAAATCATTTGAAATTTCAAATGATGGTAAATTGTTGAAGTATTTATTTTAACGATATTGAGAATTATTGACATGAAAGAAGCCCAGTGTCTGGAACTCGAAAAATGGATTCTCTATAGTTTTCTAAGATAAAATAAAGACTTTTGGAGATATATTTACAAATGCAGTAATAAGTGAAATAGCAAACCTTAATGGGTCGATTAAGATATTACTCTACTGTAATATTCAAAAGATAGCCAGGAGCATACTCCGTCTATGTATGAGTATAATCTTTTATTGTAATATAATCAATTTTGCAGAGTTTTTGAACTGCTTTTTAATAGAAAAGAAATCACCGCTTGATGTGAAATTTTCCTCTTGGCAAACTCTAAGTTGAGGAATAATAATTGAAGTCACTGTTCAGAAAGGATGCTATGACTATAAAATACATCTACGATGTGATGATTCCAAGAGAAAAGTTACAACCTGCCTAGCCTATGCTGGTAAAACTTGCCGGGACC
>QYTT01092958.1:64658-80705 GCA_006980735.1 Dasypogon diadema
AAATGAAAAATCATTTGAAATTTCAAATGATGGTAAATTGTTGAAGTATTTATTTTAACGATATTGAGAATTATTGACATGAAAGAAGCCCAGTGTCTGGAACTCGAAAAATGGATTCTCTATAGTTTTCTAAGATAAAATATGAATATAATCTTTTATGGTAATATAATCAATCTTGCAGTTTTTGAACTGCTTTTTAATAGAAAAGAAATCACCGCTTGATGTGAAATTTTCCTCTTGGCAAACTCTAAGTTGAGGAATAATAATTGAAGTCACTGTTTAGAAAGGATGCTATGACTATAAAATACATCTACGATGTGATGATTCCAAGAGAAAAGTTACAACCTGCCTAGCCTATGCTGGTAAAACTTGCCGGGACCGTTTTCAATCGATCGAATCTGATTGCTGAATTTGTTTTTTAATCCTGATATTATTTTTCAATTCCACTAGCCTCAGAGTGGTGGTTATATCCACGTATCAAACAGAATTACTCACGTTAAACATCAGGTCTCTTACTGTCATATGGTAGAGCACAGAGGGCCAGCTCGATGTTAAATATTAAAATTTTTTAATAAAATTGCTATTTTGCAGAATAGATACAGATTGCACATAACATGGAAATGCACAAAATGCAAACAGAAAAAGCGATGGAAATGGCGGCATTTGTACAAGTTTCGCATGAAAAAATACTCATTCACAAAATCGAGTGGTGCTTGACAGAGGGAAATTTGCTGTACTCGCACTCTGCTATTTTATATCAGTCGTTTTTTTTTTGTTTTTTTTTCATGAAATCGAGAAGCTTCACAGCACTGACGCAGCAAAAAACAAAACACAGTGCAGCCGATTAGAATAAATCTTCCTGAGTCATCGCATTCATCTACCCAGGAAAGGTGGATATTTTTTTTTACAGAGTTCAGTGAAGAAAAAGGTCAACAGTTACCAGTTGGTTGGTATGATGGTAGCATATTCATGGGGGAAGAAACCGGAGTTGAAGTAAAAAGTACTTTTCATGGTGGAGCCATAGAACTATAAATGGGAACAAGTGGTTCGATTTCATATCGTGGAGCTTGACACCTGCCTAACACTAGTGTGGCGTGTTTAGATGTGGCAGATATCTGCAATCTAAAAAAGAAGGCTCTTAGATACTGAGCTGAATTGAAATTTATCGATTTTGGATTTTTACCGTGAATATTTGATTATACGAGTCCAATTATTTTCTTGGATCACTGGTCAAATTGAGAACATTGATTTTTGTTTATTGATGCAGATATTTTTCCCTCTGGGGTTATGTGTATGGGCATTAAGCCTTAAAACTTTATAACTCCCAAAAATTATTGAATTTCAGGATAATATTTTCCTATTCAGTCTGTTGGAAAGGTCGATGGTAAAAAAGGACTTAAATTATACGATGGCTGGCTTTACGGTTGGAATATTGCCTTTGACAATAAATATATATCTAATGAAATAAATTTTAGTGAAATAAATATTTTGTAGCCATAAGGGTAAAACATTTTCCTCTTATGTCTTTTATGAGCCAATCACAAAAAATTAAAAAGATATCTGTTGGCCTGCCTCTTTTCGTTCCACTTCATTGATCTATTTGCGATAGAAAGAGGTATGTAGCATATTAAATGTTCTTTGGTCTTTGGTATTCTGATGACCAAGATATGTATTCTTGTAATTTCGAACAAAACGTTTTAAAGATTCACAATTACTAAGATTAATGTAGTGTATGCGAATTCCCTTCTTCGATGTTTGTTGCCCAGAATAGGGGCGTGTGCCGGTATGTGCTTTGATGTTTTTGGGATATCATCATATGGTATGGTTAATCCTTGCAAATTTTTGGACAGATAATCACTTCATATGAATTTTATGTTTTATTCCCGCACCAAATTTTAATTGTCTTCTCACATTGCTACTAAACGATCCATTAATTCGAAAAAGTATTTAACGCCAACTGGGTTCAAGGGTACCTTTAAGATTCCAATCAAACTTTATCGCAACTAGAAAATCACGATGCCGCCATCACATTAACATACAATTAAAAAATTTGCTTTTCAGACAATATACGTACCATCTTCGGTTCCATGTTTGTTGACCGCTTGACTTAGTAAACGGATTTCTGTAAACGAAAGAAAATTTCATTAACAGCGTAAACATTCACAGATTATCAAAGTGAACAACAAAGTGATAGGCGTAAGTAAAGAAGAAATGAAGCAATAGGTGTTCCAGCCGGCGGAATACCGGACACTCTTTAATATTCAAATGAAGTTGCAAGACGGGATTTGCATTATGAATGAACTCATGATAAAGGTCAACTAGTAGAAAAGTCTACTTGGACGCAACGTTGTGGAAAATTAATGATTCAGCTCTAGAAAAAGATCAGCCTTCGATTAGAGAGTTCTGCAAACTACGGAAATAGATGAGTAAAAAAGATTGGGTCGCAGCACAAGAATTAAGTCCGTGTAAAAGGTCAATTTTGTTAACTTATTAAGAATTTGGGTCAAGCCAATATAACAGAGATTCTTTTATATGTATTCTAGAATGAAGTCACGAACGACATAAATCTTTAAAGAAATTTTGATGTACTTGTTTCAGACTTTTTCAGGCTTGACTGTACTTGCAGGCGACAAGGATAAAAGATGTTCGACGCGAATAAATCATCAGTCCGGATTTTATCGCGGTGATTAATCTCTCACTGAATGGAACTTCAATTGTGACTAATATCCGTCAATCGAGCTGTGTGAATATTAATTAAGGGAAATCATAGATTTTTTTGCCAAAATGCCCACATCTAAAACAGGATGTATACCTTGGATATACAATAGACACCTAAAATAATATATTTATCGAGATGAGTCGAGTGGTACGTGATTATAATGTCGTATCGGATACTCAAGTGTATATAGCGTATATAAAGTCAATAGAAATCAACAAGCACGCAATGTAATCACAACATTTGCCATCATTATATTCCTTAGTCAAATTTAATTTAGATTCGGCTAGAAAGGAAATCACATTACTCATAAAAAACTGAAATGCGAGAACGAGCAGTCTGTCAATAGTAAGAAATTCTATAGCAAAGGGTGGAAGAAGGTACAGTGGTACAAACTACGAAGTTTTTATGAAAGTGTGAAAAAAGTAGGAAAAAAGTGTTGGCTTAATTCAAGCCAGGATTGACGTGTAGATTTAACAAATGTTGGCAAAATTCTATTGATAAAAATTGTAGTTGCCAGGCCACTGAAATTTTGTAGAGTAAAAATGTTGCGCGAAAAATTGTATGTTTTCTTGTTTACTAATCTCAATACGAGATGCCAGCACTTCAAGCCTTGTTCACCTGTTCGTCTTCGAGACAAGACATAACAAAATAATGCCTTTTCGAGAATCGTTCTTGAGTAGAATAATATTGCATCGACACCTTCAATCCATTTTCCTCCATCCCCACTTTCATTTCTGACAAGGCTGTGTATAGTATCCCCTGACCTTTTTTTTCGCGGTAAAAAAACGTTTGTCATTGTTTGGTCCAGCATTAAAATTACTAAATATTTTATTATGTATTATTTGCAGAAAAGTTTCAATAACATTGGATTTTTCTAGGAGAAAAAGGATGGCAAAAATGTATGTGGAAATAACCACATGCAATTGCGAAAAAAGGGCAGCGTTCCGTCATGCGCATATACAGTCTGCGTGATCGAGCCATAAAATGTATCATTAAAAATCACATAATAATGTTAAAAGTTTACGATCTTGGCAGGCCACATTACTAGCTGTCTAGTGTCGTAAAAGACGCGTGGACAGTTGGTTATGCACGTCTGCTCTACACAGCAGAAACGCTTTCCAGTGACCGTTGAAATAATTCCGAGATTCTTAGGATTATATACACAGACGTCTACTAGTCAATTATCTGTGAGTATCACGAACTTCTCACAGTTTGGCTCTGGGATTTCAATATTAGGCTTTTGTACGAAAAATTTGTTATTCTTTGTTATTTCAACTACAAAAGCGCCAAAATAATTTCTGAGAGTTGTTTTAGATACATCAAGGTTCTTCTGATGGGAGACTAATCTCAAACTCTGTGATGAAATTTATTAAACCAAAAGTCCCCTTGAGATCGCTAATGAAATCCTCTCTAAATATGTGTCGCAAAGCAAATCGAATTTTCACATTAGACGATTATATTTTCAGCGTGACCGTAATTGCATCCAATTCAACGCTGACTTTTAATTTGTGCATAATTTTGCAGAACAGTACACTTTTTAACTGTGAGTTATGCTATTTGGGTAAATTGTGCAATAATATGTTCGTAAAAATTTTTACCGCGGCATCGGATGTAATTACAGATGTAAAGATTCTTTGAAAAAATTCTAAAACTAAACGAATGAATGACAAATTGTCATGTCAAGGATCTTATGTAAATAAAATTAATTACAAGTGCCGCGAGGTGATTGAAAAACAAGTAACAAGTTGGGTTTGGAATATGCTAACCCACTAAAAAGTTTTAAAAATTTATTTTTATTATTTTATTCTCCTGAATAATACTCACAGTCACCACACTGCTTATGGAATTTAGCGCGCTGCCAAAGACTGCAATCAATTTGTAACTAGTAATTATTAATGAAGGTGATACGTGATCCAATTAATACAATTTGCTACCTTTTATCTAATCAGCAAAAATATCATTACTTTCCGCTTGTATCGCACCGAATTCGCTTGGTAATACCCACCCTATTCAAACACATTCGTGCATTAAGTATCTGTTAAACCGTGAAATCAGCTTTTTATCCAACTGAGCGCTTTTTTAGGAATTACATAATTGGACAGTACAATCTTGTAAGAAATGCTGTCGGGAACACTTTCCAAAGGTATTTCTGACCTTAAAAGTTAACATCAGAGATCGCAACATGATCTATTCACAGAAAAAGATGAAATTACAGTGAAACCTGAGAACGAGTTTCTTGGATTGCATTGGTGTCGTGGAAGAAAACGAGAGGTCAAAGCACTGACGGGAGTCATCTCATCTTGATAGTTGTTCCCTTTTTTTTGCCACGCTACGACAAACCCAGCAGGCGTACTAAGTAATTATGTTAACGTTGAAGAGATGATAAGTTCATTAGCACTGCTGTTCACCCGTTCATCAATCGAGTTCGTATTGAACACTTTACGTCACGTGTCTTGTCGTAGTTTCATCTTATCGTCTTTCTGTTACTGGCTTAGAGGCATTTTGATTATATGAAAATATCTGGAACACAACAGCGGTATTATTAATTTGCACTTTGACATCTATGTTGCATCAAGTTGCATGCGATTGATAAGAAGCCGTGTATGTCGAAAATTAAATTCCAGAACGCTGTTGTCTCTCGACTAAATATAGCAGCCAATCTGTAAAAGTATGGTGTAAAAATTTCAGCTGCTTTGTTCTAGTGGATTCTTAATTTGCTGAGATACATTCCGATATTGTTCCAATTTTTCCCTATTTAAATTTTCGTATATAGTTAACCCACCCACTTAAGAATACTTCTGACCTTCCCTCAGAGGATGGTTCCAATGATTTTCGGCAGATGGATTTAAATTTAAATTTCCGGGATTGAATTTAAGAGGTATAAGTGGATAATGGTGCTATTTTAAGAAAGCATAGCAGTAAATAACTTTGTAACTGGAATTGGTTTTGGACAATTTAAAAAGTGTGAAATAATGTGGAAAAAATGTTCTTTTATTGCATTGTTTTCTAAGAATTCTTTCCAAATTTCCATTTAATTTTTAATTTATATAAACCAACTTAGAGATGTATAAAGAAGATTAGGTTACGAAAACTAAATAAAGTGCAGGAAACCAAATTTACAAATTATATAAACGATAATTAGCTGCGTATTGCAGAATTATCAGGCAACAATAGCTGTGTTTTTTTGCTACAAGATCCAGTTCAGTAGGCAAAAACGACAAAAATCTTGTTGAAATTGGTAAAATTTCGGTGCTATTTGATTGCGGAGGGATCATACAATGATTTTTATACGTTTAGTGTGGTGGTATCGATGGTCCGTCTTCATTTATCCCGGAAGAAGCAGGAAACACTAATTATACTGAGTTTTCGTCTGTTCCTGGAGGATCACGATATAGAATGTATTAGTCAATGTAGACTCGCGAGTATCTACAGTATCAAGGATATACTTCGCAGTTGTAGGAAAAAGTACAGCAGAAAGCGTTCCCTTAATGCCGAGTCCTTGAAATACCTGACATCTCAGTTGTTCGCCCCAAAACTCTTGATATTTTGTAAATTTGAATATGCACTACAACGATATACGACTTTGTTGCAAAATAATTTATGTAAACTTGTTTTTGCACAAGAAAACGCTGATACTACTTCTTGCTTTCTTAACACGAGGAAAATCAATAGATAGAGGAATTTTACCAGACAGCTCCATTTATATTCTTGTTTTTCTTAAGAAACTCCTTTTCCATATTCCATGCAATTCATAACCTGTTTAAAAAATTAATTTAATCTGAACACTGTGAATTTGCGATACTTTAAACCATCAATAATTTCAAATAATGATAGGCCTTAATGGTTTCGTCTATGTATGTGTACTGAGAATTTTATGTAGAAGATGATTACATTTACACATTGCGCGAACAAAATAGGATCATTTATCAAAACGGTTGATGTGACATGTCACCTACATGTTTTCTTGGAAAGCAATTAAGGGATGATAAGAAGGGGTACATATAAAATGCTTTTAAGGGGCTTATCAGAAGCCGGGGTGAACCGCAACATAATCAACGTATTTGGTCAAGGACGTTTTTGTGAAAGGATGGTGCAAAGGTGGTTGGAGAAATTTCGGCAGACAGAATACAATATGAAGAATGTTCCCAGAGGATCCCACGAAAACACCGTTACAACCGAAAACACATTACAGTGCAAAGGAGGTGGCAGAGAGTCTAGTCTTGAGGTATCCCACGCAGAAATACACTTGGAAGAACTTGGTAGAGCACGGAAGATGGACAAGTGGGTAGATGAGCTCACAGAAGATGAAAAAAAATAATAAGGGTATTGCGTTTGTTTACGACTTCATCTTCAGGAGTAAAAGGGGCCACTTTTTGACAGAGTCGTTACTCTTGACGACACAAAGTAATATATACTCAGAAGTGAGAATCGTCACGGTTAGACTACGGTATGCCACTCGCACAGCTGCTTAAGGCGTTACCTCTTTTTTTGTACGAAGATGTAAAGAAAGCTGGATGAACAAAACCTCTAAGGATATAGCGCTACAGAAACCTACTATAAAATTGCATTAAATGATATTTCCCCTTCTACCTAGAAAATTATTAATTAGTATTATTAATTAGTAATGGGATTAGTAATGGGATTAGTAATGGGATTAATTAGAATTTTATGTGGCTTTATACTAACGGATTTGAATATTTGTAGTGATTCGGAGTTTACTTCAAGGAGTAGGTAGTTCCAGGTGCAATATTTGATCCTTATTTTCTATTGCGACTTTAAAAATGTTGGTAAAGCGAGAAACAGTATCCGTAACAAGAATGTGTACAACTTGGGACGTTTTGTGAATGTATCTGAAACCATATTTCGATTTCTAAATTTAGCTACTGCTAAAAAAACTTCCTTCAATTTTGTACATCACAGACAAATATATTTGGAAAAGTGTGAACCACTTCTTCTCCAGGAAGTTATGTAATATGATCCTTTCACATTTCCAATTCGGGAAACAGCTTCAAAAATTTATTTTATCTCAACTAATTGAATTGATTACCACATGCTGAATTCGTTTTAAATTCCCTCCGAAATTTGTAGTACATATATATATATTTTAAAATGCTGGGAAAATTCTCCTCAGAAGACGTGGTAGAGCTTCAATAAAATCAGGAAGAATTACACCCTGACTAACGAGATGTAAATTAAGCGACGGTTTCTGATTTCATGATAGATTGAGGCAGTGAAGTGTTGCTAATTTGTACAACGAGAATTAGCAAAAAGAAAATTGGGGAGTCCTTTCTGCCGCAATGGATCGATAAATTTTCTTCTCTGAACCTCCAGGAAATTTTGTGTAGGAAATAGTTATTTTTTTACTATTCCATGAAGTCAAATGAAATAGTTCAGGTGCAAATTGATTATTTGAACATTATTCAGTAGCCAGTTATTAAATACATGTTTCGCTCACAATTAGTCAACCTTTCACTACAAAATAATTTCTCCAGTGACGACAAACTAAAACAAAATTTTCTAGTTGCCTGAGAAAAACCTGCCAAGCACCTCGTCGTAACTTCTTTCTGCGCCGGACATAAAACCACAAAAACTTGTTTAGACAGAAAAAGTAATTCGTCCAATGAACCTGTTTCGTGGTATAATTTTGATTAGGCTCTTCATTAGCGTCAATTAAAATATTCTCAGAGTGCAAGGAAATTGCTCGAAAAACTACACAATATTCCGTCGCAATTTTCTTTTTTCAAGCAGGAAATGGTTAAATTGAAAGCAAAACCGAATCAAAATTCCATAAATTTAAATTGAATAAAAAGAAAGAAATTTGTGCTTTTACCCAATTTACTGCATTGCTAATTGTGTAAACAGAAAAAAAATTATCGGGGTTCAACCGGAATTATGCAAATTCTCGTCTGGGAAATTTTCTCTGCCACCGGGATTGGGGAGGGGATAGGCACAAGAAGTACTTTTTGGGGTCTTAGTTACATCATGGAGCAATTTTTATTTCAGAAGCTTTGCCTCTCTCTCTACTGCTGCGGTTATTGTTTCAAGAAAACATGAATTTACTGGAGCACTTGTTATGTATTCAACTTTCCTTCCGGTATTCTGTTCGTCTTCATCTTTTATCAAGTGGAAGAAGAGAATTTTCTTACATTCTTAATGTCGGTTTATACTCTATAATTAGTTTTGGGGGCTTCTTTCCTTCGAATGCAAAATTCATCATCGTAAAACGTAAAAAAAAACCACCAAACCCTTGGGAAGAGATAAAAAGAATTTTTTGGAAGAAGGAAGCATAACTGCATGGGAAATTATCTGCCGCCCCTGTGAGGGGTGAGGGCTGGTTCTTTTAAGGAATCCCGTCAATTAGCTTTTGTTTGCTAATTATATCTGGGCGCGGATTCGGATTCTAAGCACCGGAGCAGAAATTTTAATGATTAGGCCGCAAAGGCAACCCATTAAGTGCAATGAGTGAGCAGTACAATTTTCTTTGATCTTCAGAAGGGAAATGTATAACTTGGCTTCCTTTAAATTGATTAAACTACTCTGGCATTAGATAAAGAGTCAAGACTGATGTTCAAGACGACTGTGTGTGTTATTCCTAAATACCTGAATATCATGAATCGCTGCACTCACCTTTCTGGATTGCATTGTGTATTTTGATAAAAATGCTTTCACAATGCTCCACCTGGCTTCAGATATTTTGAGAAAAAAAATCCCATTTGAAGTCTTAAGTTAGCAAATCAAAAAAAAAATACATTTGCCTTGTAGTTAACTTGTAGTACTGAGACTATATGCAGCCGACAATATTTTAATATATAATAAACCCTTCCAATCTTGGAAACAAAGTTTTAAAACCAAGCTGCGCACTAATAACAGCTTTTATACGCTTAACTGGCTTAACTTAACTTTTTACTCAGGTCTTCCCTTGATTATATTAAATTGTCAATAAAATTCCCAATGTCAAGACGTCAACCGGACTATCCCAAAAGTTACGAATAGGTTTTTACTAATGAAAACCTCAGGTACAAAACTGCTTTTGAGAATAAATATTTATATTCCCACATAATGGAATACTATTAGACCTCAGTAAGATAAGAAAACTTAAATAGAACTCTGAAAACAATGCCAGGGTCGAGTTAATAATTACAGTGCTGTATAGGCTGCAAAACTCATAATAATGTAGAAAACTTGAAATAATTATTTTAAGACTTCGATGCAGTTGTGACTTTTGCCATTTCCACCTGGACACAAAACTGAATACGGCACAGCTAACACCATTCAGATTACAACTACTGATGAAGCAATAGTTTGAAATATTTCCCTAAAATTAGACTCATTTCGAACTTGAAACAAGTTGGAAGGGAACTGGAATAATGGTTAGAAGATTTCAGTTTTAATTTAGATATGGCTACTTGGATCAGTTTTCTGTGGCAACATGAACATAGATAATTAGATGAAGATTCTATGGGTGAATTTTTTATAGTATAGTTTTTTGGTTATATTCTTTTTAGGTTAAAATCGTCTGTTTTCAAAATAAATACACTAAAATTCATATCAAAATGCCAGTTTTCTTCAAAACGTAATTCAAAGGCATCGATTTATAAATAAACTCAACAAGATTTTCAAAGTAAATTCAACCATTTTCAAACTAAAATTGGCCCCCTTCTGTTAAATATCTTGTTCAAATTGGTTGTTGATTGGTTGAATCTGAGGTAAGAGCTTTTGTGTGGAAAGCTTTAGGATGGGTAAATTTTCATCTGATTTAAAATGATTTAATCTTCTGATGAGGGTTTGAATTGAAACTTCTTATTTGCGTGTAGTAAAAAGTCATTGAAGGCAAGTCAAACGTCCCACTGACGATAGTTAAATTGACTTACTGTGATCGAAACACTAGTTCTTTATTTTACCTAAAAAGAGAATTTGCTATTCAAGCGGACTTGTTCAAATAGAATAAATCTAATATGTTTAATTAATACCCCTAACCTTTATATTTTTTATAAATTCCAACATAGTTACTTTATCCCCACTCAAAACGAAATTACTCAATTTGGCTAGTTTTTCAAACAGATGTTACGACAGATGCAAACACCCATTTATCACGTCGAACAATACAAACATTTCATTTCACTTCTTCACTTCAAACAGACTATTAGTCGACCATTTTTGACATCCTGATCCAACCATCCGCATATGGACCATAAACGTGGTAATTAGAGAGAGATTTTAGCCTTCTGGTCTGAATGAATTGGAAACCGGATCGTTGCTGGCATGTTGACAGGCATATTAAAAGCGTTCATAAGTCATGAAATAGTGCTCCGTTCATGCAGAGGATTCTAACTGGAAACTGGAATAATTGACCAGATGCATCGTCTTTTTCTGGCATTTTCACATACTCTCTGTGTTCCACCATAGAAGATAGATATCTAAAGCTTGTGATAAAGCGAATGTGGCAACATTTGGTGTAATGTCAACATACTCGTTAAATGACATGAACTGGAGCCATCCCTACAACAACTATGGTCCTGTAAAGTTTTATTGCATCTCGGGAAAGTGAAAATGAATCGATGACCACTTTTGATACTTTACTGAACGTTCCCTTTTTCGTTTTCTATTACAGGAAAAATTTTCTCAACAGAGCTAGAGTGGTTGAGAGCCCGAGGGAAAGGCGTTTGTTTGTGAATATCTGGTGTGGCATTTTCTGGACACTGTCAGTGTTTACAATCGATCCCTGAGAAGTTTTCTCTTTTATTATCGTTATTACTTTTTTACTGGCTTCATTTCCCGAATGCATAAAACTGGTTTACGGGAGCTAAGTCAAGTTTTTCACTTAATGCGAAATTGTATTAAGGTAAATGAGCGAGCTGCGATTTTTACTGCTAACGACTGGGGGATTTCGGGAATTCCTTATTGGATACACGTTTTCTGATTTTATTTTCTCAGAGGGAATTTTGTGTTTCTTAAAAGATTCTGTCATTATACCCTCAGGAGATAGCTCTGGAGTAAGAGCTTTTTTTTATAATGGCATTTTCTACACCCTGATATCGCGACTGCTTATGAGGCACTCAAATTTTACGATTCGCATTGGTTTTATGACGGAAAGATCCCCAAAAATATCCATGACTAAGAGAATTGTCGAAAGGAAAATGAAAATGTGTAATTTTTATTGTATTCAAATTTTTCTTTAGTTCTCTTCAATTGTGTGTAAAAAGGAAACAAAGGCAATCGCAAACACAAGGTAGTTGTAGCGTTCTTGCTACGAGTTGATATCAGCTGACAATAAAATCAGAACTTTGTCACTCATATTCAGGTCATTCCTGATATGGGGCCAGTTTACATTGATAAGGTGTTAAGTACTGTCCCTTTTGCTAAAATAAAATCTAAAATAAAAGTTTGATAAAGTTAGGCTGTCTTGATTACGATTGCTAATACTATTGAAGAGCTCACAGCGACGATTAAGATGAATGTAAAACTTGAATTTCTTCATGAAAAAGTTGATAAAAATGATTCAACAAATAAAAGGTAAGAATTTACATTTCAGTAATTTTGCCTCCATGTGCATATTCGGCAAGCTTGAACAGGCCGGGCACTTGCTTTATTTATTTATTTATTTATTTTATTTAAAAAGTAATAAGTCCCTGTTAAGAACCCAGACAGCATTTTACATTACGAGGAGAATTTGAATTTCGATAATGTTCTCTGAGGAGCATTACTTATTTTATGAAAACACGCCAATCGGCATATTGAGGGTTATTATAAAAGTCGTCCAGCATCATCTTGCCACATCACGAAGTGTTACTGTGTGGCTAAATCTGGAGTAACGGTGACCGCTACTGGAGGCGTATATGTAGTATTTTAGGTTGCTAAAAGGTATCAATTAAAAAGCGAAAGGCAAGCAGCACCAGGTTAATGATTCAGAGTATCGACATTTTAGGTTATCTATACGTTATTAAGTTTCTATGATAGTAAAAAGAACCAGTCCACTTACATACTACCGTAAAAGTTATTAATAAAAAGCTTAATATAAGTTTATAGTATAAATTCAGAAGAAGAAAGTTAAGAAAAGAGGAGATAATTTCAAAATAGTATGATAAAAGCAATAAATAATAATAAAATAAAAATAAGATATTAATTCATAGTACAAGAATGAAAAAATAAAGAAAAACTATTGTACTTAGGGAGTAAACTAAAAATAGAGGTCTGAGATTATAGTGCAAATAAAATATAAAAATTATAAATTCAAAGGGAACTTAAAAAAAATAGGTTTAATTGATAGAGCGTTAGGGTGAAGAAACAAGAAGGAAATATGCGTTACTTAGGTGAACAGATTATTGATATAAAATAAGAAGATTAAATGTCCAAGAATTGTGCCTTGAGGAACACCTGATATTAATTTATAGGGGTTTGATCAAAAGCCGTTCAAGACAACGACATTTTTCCTGTTTTCCAAATAAGACTTGAACCACTCGATGGTGTTATGATGGAAACCAAACAGGGACGTTTTGGTTAGAATATGTTTGTGAGATATTTTATCAAAAGCCTTAGAAAAATGGGTGTAGATAGTGTCCACCTGATTAATTTTCATTAAGAGCTGAAGCTATTTGTTCGGTAAGTAGAACCAAGTTAGTGGTGCTTGAGCGTCCTGGGAAAAACTCGTGTTGACGTGTTCGTGGGGGTTATTCTCTCAAATATCTCAAATAATTTCGGATCATCGGATTTAAATATAGGTGTGACTAACAGTCTTTTAAAACAGGTGGGTAAATATTTTTTAATACAATTTACTGATTGGTTCTGTAAGGCTAAGTGAGCATTCCCTATATATTATGTTAGGTATGTCATCAGGGTCAGGGTTTTTACTACAGATAAAATTTATTTAAGATCTGGTTTTCAGGAGAAATCAAGGATAAGTTTATTAGGTTGGGATTCAATTGATTTCTACAACGATAAAGATTTCCTTCATTACCGCTAATTCCTTTTCTGTACACAAAACAGAATTAAAGAGGGATGGGTGGCATTAAAGTAAGTAGAAACTGAATTTATCGCCCTTAGAAATTGGTGAGCTGTTTAGATTACACTGAAACAAAATTATCGTTTAAATTTAAGTGAAGCAACTCAGTAAAATTGACCTGAATAAGAGGCAGGTCTTTCTCACTGATTACTATATCCGTAAATATCTACGCGCGCTTCTAGAAAAGAAAAACATTCAACAGAAAAATATCAGCTAAAAATAAAGACTTTCGAAGAATTCACTGCTTGCAAAAAAAAAAATCGAATTTCTGCAAGAGATACTACTTGCATCAGGTCGAAGGTATATTGAACCCCCATGCGCAAAAAACTGATAAAAGTTTTTTCGCTGAATTTCAAAATATCGTTAATTAATTACAAATTTTTTATAGTGTTTTTATTTTCCGGGAAGAGAAGATATGGGCGCAATGCCGTACCGAGAATCCCAAGCTTGCTTTATTGTGATGAAATAATTTTAGTGATAAAGACACGATGCAGATAAAAATTAAGTTTCCACCTGTTTGCAGAGAATTAAAAACGAGTAACAATTCTTTATTACCATAATTTTTGGAGGTACGAGAAGCTGGTTCTGATAATGATGCCTGCAGGTCGCTAAGAAATTGAGCATTTGTCTACTGCTATCCACTTACAGCGGTTATTTATTAGGCGAAAATTAATTAGAAGACCAAGTGCAGATCATGACAAAATATTACGTCCAAAGCAAGCTATAAATAATGAAGTAATAAAAGAAAAATAAAATTTTAGCGGTACAAAAGTAATTTTTTATTTGTCTTGTGAAAAAATTCTTAATGGTACTTTTATTTCGCGACATTGCACTTCGCGTTTTATGCGGAAATCGTTGGCGTTTAGTAGATCTCCCTCCCCGGTGATATATCTTATTAAATTTCACGAGGTAAATACCAAAGGAGAACCAATTTCCCAAATGCAACCTCCTCTAAAAACAGAACATTCACAAAGCTGATCTGGCAACACAAACCAAGACGTGTGGGGGCGCAAAAAAACTTTAGTTGTCATCTGTCAGCCGAATAATAAATAAAACTGTACCTGATTGAAACAACTGATTCGGGTCGTTTAATATAAATAATCCAAAAGATGCACAAGTATAAAACTCCGTATTTTCCCGAGAAGAATCACTCAAACTCCACACACCACAGAAATTCACGACAGATGCTTGAATCACGCACCGCTGCTCTTAGCCCTCTGAAGAACACAATTAAAAAACACAAAATCTGTTTGCACTGGAACTTTTTATCACATAACGAGAGTTACTTGCAGATTAGCGATAGGGAATTTCTACGAAAATTACAATTTCGTCCAATTTAAACAAATTTCCGACCACCAAAGAAAACCGAACACCAAACTAGTCCCGATTTGACAGAAGACTGAATGGACGCGTTTTTCGAGGAAAGATTATTGCATGCATATTGTAAGGTTTAAATAGGAGGCAATTGTAAGGTTTAGGGCTTTTTTGCATGGTGCGTGAGTTTGTCTTTGTGTGCGTGAATAAATTGCACAATTGTAAGGTTTAAATAGGAGACATTGTCATTGTAAGGTTTAAATAGGAGGCATTGTAAATGACAGGTTTAAAGAGGAGGCACTGTAAATGACAGGTTTAATAGATGACAGGTTTTAGAAGTGGATGTGAATATCGTTTAGTAGGAATTTTTTAGCATTCTCCTTTTGTATTTATTTGTAATACTATTAGTGAGATTATAATGGCATAAGAACAAGTCTAGAGTGCGTGATCTTAGACCACCTCAAACTAAACCTTACACTTAACCAACTAATTAAACCTTGCACTTGCAATTCCATTTAACTAAACCTTACAATTTATAGTTTTAGTACACAAATGACAACAGGTTTGAATCTTAAATATGTTACACATAAACATTTAATGTTTGCAGCATTCAGAAAAAAAACTTTATGCTTAGTGCTATCTTTCGACAGGAATTTGAATAAATTAAGAGTAAGAATTTGTTATATTTCCTTCATCAATTCTGGTGCCATCTTTTATATTTGTCCACTTTTGGATTTCTGTGAAATAATTATTCCACCAGATGTCTCACGTCCTAGTTGGAGGGTAATCAATATTGACGTTTCAAAAAGTTCATGTGTAGAAGAATAAACAATAAACTGTACTCAACGGAAAGTGGAGGAGGGAAAGTGCTTCTAAATATAAAAGTATTACTGTTGGTGACGACTTTAAGTATTTTATTGATGATATCCATGCACTTGCCCTTTTTCCTGTCACTAATGCAATTCCAATTTATGATTGTAGCACATTCTCTACTTTGATGGACCTGAGGGTGCTC
>QYTT01092958.1:81784-92023 GCA_006980735.1 Dasypogon diadema
AGGGAAAGTGCTTCTAAATATAAAAGTATTACTGTTGGTGACGACTTTAAGTATTTTATTGATGATATCCATGCACTTGCCCTTTTTCCTGTCACTAATGCAATTCCAATTTATGATTGTAGCACATTCTCTACTTTGATGGACCTGAGGGTGCTCTTGTTTTGCGTCCGATCATGACCTTATGTTTATATACAATAAGAAGACTGTCAATCCAGCACCATCTGAACAATTTCTCCAGCTTAAGGACTTTAAATTATGCCCGAGGATGCATATTAGATTAAGGGAAGGCTTTCGACAGTTCCTGAGTCCTGACTGGCTTGAGAGTCGAGAACATCCAGAGACTCGAAAAAGACTGCTATTCTGATAAAGCATCAAGTACAGATCCTCTCTCCCACTACGTTTCATCAGGGTGTTAGGCAGTATTGCCATTTGTCAGGTATGCGTGCTTTACGACTGGATCCTAGAACTGCTGTTCAGAAATTTTCGTCGGTCGTCATGGGAATATCCAGTCCGCCTCACACATTTCCGCTATTTCCTGTTGGGGAGCATTTTGAAAGCTGAACTATGCATTTTGTTATCTACGTAAATAATAGGCAAGTTCCTCTGGATGATTAGTCCAATCTAGACAAGTCCAGAAGAAGTTAATCTCTTAATCTCAAAACATTTATTCGAATCACCCTGTGGTATTGTACAAGAAATAGGTAAAGGAGGATTTTTGAAAAGCTTGCTCAGTATTAGTTAATGCCACCTTCTGTAACTTTTTGGGGTAACTTTTACTGAGTAAAGCTTTGGGGAAGGTCCGCATTTTCGCTTTCTCCAATATTGGGGCTTTTTACGGAACTTTTGTATATGATTCGTATAGGCAATACACTGTTGTTATTTGCAGAAAATCGTCTTCTTACAGTCAAACCTTTGACTTTACAGTGAAGTCATCTCGAGGTAACCAGGTTTACGTATTGAGGTATATCTATTCATTCATTTTTATTTTATTATGAATGAAAGAATCGAAATTGTTTTGCGTAACGTCCGGGCGGGCTCATGCTCTAGATTGAGCCAGATCAGGAGATTCCTCTGAAAGTACGAAAGTATCCTTTCCGACTGGGGGGAGTTCTGAACAAACCTTTGATCAGGAATCGATTGGTATACCACAAATCGATTAGTTACTGGACACAACAGGGATATTAATCACATGAATTTCGGAGAAAATTAGGGAATAATGTGAAAAAATAAAAAAATAAGAAGTAAATTTTCAACTTTCGCAAGTGACTGTATCTAAGTGTTGGGAGGTAGGTAAACATTGTTGATATTTTTAGTGAGAACATTGAGATGGTGGTTTTCTGGCGTAGTTTGTATGTCGCTGCGTTGAGCAGATCAAAAGATAAAAAGAAAAGAATAATATGAATACCATGAAAATGTTGAGTTTATGAATCACCCTGCAACTCCCAAACCGTTGAGATTGCCCCACCCCCCTCTGTAAAGTTCGAAAAGAGAATAAAATCCCAAAACCTGCGTAGTATTAGAAAAATCTCAGTTCATTCTGAAGCCAGTATTCAGTAGGTTAGTGTCTTTTCCAGTAAATTTATGTTTAAAGTAACTCATCGAGATCTCTGTACAAAGAGGGACAATGACCACTACGTCCAGCTATGCTCTTAGAAAGGCTTTAAGGATTGCAGCCTCAGAGAAATGTTATAGAAATGATATCATATAAATTGATTTGAATTGCTCATTGATATTAACTAAAGAGACATTTGGGGACCTCTGAACAGATCCTCCAATAGATTCAAGACTTGTTCACGAATGTAAGACAAAATTGAACTCGGTTAGTTTAGAAGACTCAATGCGGTTTGTATTGCTTGCATTCTATAGCAAAGACGAAGATGGCACCTCCTAAGTGTTTGCAGAGGACCTTCTCGTTCAAAAAGGCCAATTTAACAAAAGCTCTTGTAACAGTTACAATCGTTAGATTCATCAAATCCAAGAGTTTCTGCGGTGTAGTCAATAGGAATGCATATAAGTGTGCGAGGGCTTAAGTAAACCTAAAATTTTTGTTTTCTAAAGAACTTGGGAAAGTTCATGGGGTCCTGATTGGGGCGAATTTATGCAAATGTCTCTATTTAAATATTTTCAACTATCATAAATTCTCCCCTTTCCTCAGCACTATGCATTTCCTCCTAATTTGTTTAACACCTGTTTTGAATAAGATGGTGCACATCTAATTCAGGGAAGAATTTTGTCACATTAAGCAAGGGGAAACACTCTGAGAAAATGTTGCTTTGAACTCATTTTAATTAAATCCAGCTCCATTGATCTTATAGCGTGTTTTAAGTGTGGAAAGCTTTCATAAAATTTCCCGTAGTCGTCGGAGAGCATATTTGAATTTATCATTCCTCCTTAGCTCGGAGGAGTCGGCGGCACATCCACTCATTGAAATTCTTTTGAAAGGGGATTTTTTTTATCCATGACATAAATATGTTATATAAAAATTATTCGACCAATTCCCATCCTTTGAGAGCTCTTTTCCTTAACCTCGCTTTTGATTATGCTCGTTTTTCACCCCTAAGGGTCTTCTTGAAGAGGACCGAAATAGATTTGCAATTCCCTACACCTCCTAGAAATAGAACGTATGTTGATTACACCACAATTTCAGATCAAGTGGATATATGCACGACTTTCTACATATATATCTGTATTTTATACAGAGATACCTATATATACTTGTCCTTTACGTATAGAAGGTAATTTTCAGGACTTTTCAAAATCGAAAAGGGGAAGCCACTCAGTTACATCTAAATAGAGACGTGCTTCAATCCGTCGCAAAAAGGATGCCACCTATTCCGTTTACCATCATCGTGGAGGAGAGTAATCTGTGGCAAGGAAAGAAGTGCTGGCAAGAGTCTGACAACTGTGTGTCAACGGTTATTACTGCAATGTAAGACATCTCTACGTGCAAATCTGAGCTGTTTTCTGTGATTTTTAGGAGGTGAATAGTTTGTGGTGAGCCGATAGACAGACACTCTGGGTTGCTGATGTCTACACAGGTTTGCAATAATTTCACCCGTTTAAACTAAATGGAGTGCGAAAGTATCTTTGCAGTGAAAAAGTTTGTTTTTACGGCTTAGTAATTTTGTGAATTATATCATAAATTGTTTGTCCTGACCGGAGATTATGTTTTTCTTGTCATAAACATCAGCACTAGGGGTAGAAGAATTGACGTTTAGGTCATCAAGAAGAATCAACCACAATATAAATATAAATAAAAGGGTGATGAATACAAAATAAAAAGGGAACTATGGGTGGTATCAATACAAAAAGGTTTTTTTTTTAACTCGGTTTTAAAAAATATAAAATTTAAATTAAAAAATATAAAATTTTAAAAAATATAAAATTAAATAATATTAACTTCACCATGAAATAGTAGACTGATGATCTTTTTTGTAAGTTCTTACGGATTGATTTTTCGTCAAAGAATTTTCACAACGTAGGCGCTGTTAACAAGGCGGAGGCTGTTAGAATCTCCAGTCACGTCAACCATCTAAACCTTTTTTTATTTAAGCCCTTTTGAGAGGCGCATTCAAGATTAAGGCTGCAAACTGGAATCATCGTTTGGCGAAATGAACAGATGCTTCTTTCGTTGGCAGAACAGTGCTTCGCAGTAGCACAAAATGTGTTCCGCTATCGTCCTCTAGACAGAATCTACATATGTCATCGTCAACTATGTCCATCTTTTTGAGATGATACCTTACGGGGCAGTGATCGAATAGTACACGTGTCGGGATCCTTACCTCCGATTTGCTAAGCATGAGGAATTCCTCCGTTCTCTTCCGCGAGGAGTTAATAAACTTCGTCGTTTGGCTTACGCCAGGTTGGTTGATCCAATGTGAGTGCCTGGCTCTCTCTTCCCATAATTGGGAAATAGCCTTGATGTTACTTTTGGATATGGATGGATAAAGTGGCTGTGGACCAATGAATATGGATTCAGTACCCTTTTTTGCCCATCGGTCCGTAGACTCATTTCTTTTGACGCCCTGATAAACTGATACATTAAAGAACATTGTTTTTAGCCAGTTGGACTACAACTTTAAGATAGTTCCGGACAAGTGTAAATTCGAATGTATAACAGCACAGAGCCTATACTCACTATACTGTCTGGGGATAACTGGCTCAGCTTCAAATACACGACTACACCACTGTCTGACCTGACCACCCATCGAGAGAGCGTATGCTCGGCGTCCTTTCCATCATCTCCGCAATGTGGACACTTTGTCGAGTCGTTCGTAATGAACGTAGAACCGAAAACACCCGTCTGCATTTGGAAATTGTCTTTTCCTCCCCTGTCCCACAACTCTATTCATCTATGCAATATGTGGAATTTTTTCTCTTTGGTAGCCTGTTTTCGTCCAACCTCAGCCTTTTTCCTTTTCATCACAAGGAGTCCAATTGGGATCATCTCAGCGATGATGAGGACATTGATCCTGCTCAGCACGCGATTTTAGTTGTTGTCTTATCAGCCGCACACCGGATATATTCCCAGAAGATGAGCTTGCAGTCAATCATCACCGACAGGTATTTTGTTACTGGCTACGTTAGCGCTGAATCCTCCCTCCACCATCGGAAGCAGAACAGTGCTGAACTTCCTCTTTGTGAGGATGACTATTTTTTTTTTGGGCTATTGCCAAGGCGGCTGTGGCAGCTCAACCGTGGGAGCCGCTACCAGTACCGTGACTTTACTCGTATACACCATCACCATCAGGCATGTATCTTCAGCTGTGGAAAGCTATTATAGACAAGATCCTTAAGCATCATCCTTACTGCCTTCCACATATTGATTCATTTGGCAGAGATGAAAGTATTTCTGACGTCGATGGTGATGCGAATCGGTGGATATCTGAGGCATTTCTCGTTTCTAAGAATTTTTTCGAAAACAAAATTTCTGAGGATGAAAAGGCGATAGGACACAACCAAGTGTCGGCACTTCACATCTGTACTAGCTTTCTCAAGATGAAGTCCTGCTTTCTTATACTTTTGAAAGTTTGTATGTTTTTTTTTATTTTGCATGCACCACGAAGATACGTTTCGAGTTATTTTCAAAACAATCGATAATGGTCTTTAAACAAAATGGCAGCAAACCGAACTATCATATGGATGCTTGCCCCCTCTATCCCCACGTACATTGTTATAAAACCATTCAGGACAATTCTTAAATTTTACCTCAATTTTAAAGTAGCTCTATTATTTTTCTATGCAATATTAAATATGTAGGTACTTCTATTCAGAACACAGCATAGCAACACCTCCTTTCGCATATTCCACAGAAAGTGCCCTGATGTGCCCGGGTTGACGAGCTGCTTATTACAAAGCAGACACCAACGTTCCTGCGGGACCATGTCGTGTTCAATAAAACCAAAAATAGTTCAAGTTGTATATTTTCTGTGTAGTGTTGTGCAGGTTACCTAATAGCTACACTACAGGTGACGGTATATCATACAAGTGGTGTCAATGTTCCCACATACATCGATTAGTCGAGTACGTGCGGAGGCAGTTCCACATCAGAAAAGGTACTCAAGACCTGAATATTGAAGTCCTTGAGTGGATCATTTCATTTGAGTCTCAACTCTGTCCTCATTTCTGTTGACTGAATTTGTCTCATGCTCATGTTCTACCCCCTTTGTATAGAACTATCTTTATTCGTATGTACAACTTAAAGAAGCCGCACTTGCACCATTTACCAAAGATCTCGAAGATACCACAGAAGTGATAAGGTGTTTACGTGTCTCACATGTTAGGCACGCATTGCTTGGCTAAAGCTAAGAGTTTACCCAAAACCCGACAATGTCTTTTAAATCGATTTTCTACTCACGTGTGGAGGAATATGATTTCTCCGGAGATTTAAAAACCACTGTCAGGGCTTGCAGCACACTTTAGTATAATTGAAATTTCGGTGACAAGCACAAGAACTCCTGATTTTTCTTTCGTGGGGTTCATTTCCCGGGTAGATTTGTGTAGTATATAGCGTTGGATATTTGATTTGATGGAAACATCTTGAGCTCATTATGCTCTCCCTGAATTCGGCAAATATTTGAAGTGGTTGAAGCTGGTAAAACGCAGATATATTCAAATTACCTCGACAAATATCGTGGAGTCCCAGAACAAACCCCACAAGATTTTTTATTTGAACTCTGGGATTATTTCAATGGATTTTTTTTTTTTTAATTTAAGAACAGAAGTAGTGCATTAATGTCGTACGAATGCAGTTCAGTGCGCAATTACTGGTAAATGGAGTCGTAAAGTCATGAGAAGGAAAAATCCGATAAGACTGACGAAATGTAGCACACTCTTGGCGGTGCACTCATGGAAAGGACTCAGGTGGTAATGAACGAATGGAGAAATGTATGCTGAAGTAATTCTTCATTCAAGTCCCTTACCGGGTTTAAGGTGGGATAAATGTCAGGCCTTCTAATAACCCGGAAACCCTTCGCACACTTTTAAAAATTATTTTTTCTGGCATTTTAATGAACTCACCCTATTTCTATTTATTTGTATGCATTCGATTTGAAACGGGTATAAGATATTCGAAAATATTTTTGTAGAATGCAAAGAGGATTTCTTTCATTTTCCTTGTTTGCTGGCCTTCGATTTCACTTCGGATCCTGATGGTGTGCCCCCTGCAGTGCTTTGGTTGTTCCCTTTCGCATTCTAATTCAGAAGTCTCTGAGTGGTGGATGTTTTCCGAAAACTATGGAAGAACTCCTTCGTTATTCCTATTCACAAGAAGGGTAATAGGAACCAGATTTATAATTACAGACCGACTGCGAGGTTGTCCTGCTTACCCAAATTGTTGGAGGCGATAGGTCTTTCTCAGGTGTCTCCGCAATGTAAAAATATTCTTTCGTACAATCCGCATGTCTTTGTATCGGGCAGGTCCACTACAGCAAACTTATTGGAATTTGCCTCTAAGACAATATTTGGTTTTGGAAATGATCTACAAACTGTTTGTATTTATACAGATTTCAGTAAGGTCTTCGATTGATTGCCGCATTCTACTCGCATTTTACTTAAATTACAGAAACTGGGTTCAGTTGTATTTGCCTGATAGATCATATCAAGTCCTCTTTCGTGGTGTTCGTTCAAGAATAATAGAGGCCACATCTGGGGTGCCCCAGGGTAGTTATATTGGGCCTTTTATTTGTTGTTTGTTCTTTCTATTGACGATATCGTCCATCTTTTGAGACATTCCGACGTATTAATTTATGCAGACGATATGAAACTTTTCTCCTTTATCAATGATATTGATGACGGAGCTTCTCTTCAGGACGACTTGGATATTTTCCATTCTTGGTGTAGCCACAATAACTTTTAATTACATATTTTTCGGAATTTAAGAAATTCGTCCATTGAAAGTAGTTTTCTGAAAATTATGTAAAATTTTCCAATTGCATTAAATCCTTGACATTCTCAGGACAAAGAAAGAAGGAAGTACTCACACTGCCTTAATAAGCTCAACAATATCAAATATCAGAGCAGCAGCCGTTTTAATTTGTATGCCTGAAGGCAATTTGTAAACTTTGAATATTTAATTACTTGGGGGATTATTCTCCTTGTTCAGAAGTCCTCCGTATACAATATGCTGATGACCCTGAATTTTGGACGTATCTTAAACATGAAACTTTGGCCTGTAGAGCCTATTTTTCGATTCAAATATATTCCGACACTAAGAACAAGAGAAAAGTTTGACAATGGGTGAACTGTTCTTTCATTATTATTGGAACGAATGCATATTCACAAGACAGGAAAACCAAAACACCACAACACCAAAACTAGGAGAATTTTGTCAGCTTACTCTTCGCTCTTTCTATACGTCCTTCCCATTGATATTCTGGGAAACTTAATCCGAAGATCACTTCGCCAAATTTAATTTCAAATCACAGGGCTCCATAGATGCAAATAGGATCTGAGTAAGCTCCATAGTGGCAAGGAAAAGTAATGGATGCCCACGGCCTCCGGAGTTACAGAAATGAATTTATGAATATCTGATGGCATCAAGAGCCATGGGACATGTTGGCTCACTTAGCCCCAGAACCTTTTCGTCACCTCGACATATTTGTCGAGGACAAATTCACTCAACAAATTTCATCGAAGAAATGAGAAATTTTGTTATGCAAATTTACCCGAAAGTCTCTTATGCTGGATTTCTGTAACCGTAAAAAAGTCAGAGATGAAAGCTTGAAAAGCATAAAGTTGTTAAGTGATTGTTTTGTTATTACTACAGGTTTAATGGAATGAAAATTTAACACTTGTGAGACTTATGAATTTATACTGAAAAGTAAGTCAGTTCAGTCTGAATGGGTAGACGCAAAGATTTTATGGATGGATTGTGCATTCGAAATATGTTACCTAGTGACGGTTTCATTTTTCCAATGTAGCTCATGAAGATATTTCTTCTTTATGTTTTGTATATACCCGAGCCCTTGGAGAACTTTAAGTGTGGGAAGCAGCATTGAATTTGAAAACACGGGCGAAACATTGAAAAAGGCGGCTACCTACGATTGTTTTTTTCTGTTCCCTACTTTCTTGAGGGAAGGACGTAGAAAAAGTCTTTTTTAAGCTCACGCCTTTTGTTTGTTGTTGGAATTAATAAAGTCCAGTTCGGCAAAAAGTCAGTGTTTCCTCTAAAAACCACGTTTCTTCGCAATAATAATTTTGCTACATTAAACCTAAAGTTATGAAAGAATGAAATTGCAACCGTTTGTTAATATTTCCATCGCAGGTGAATCGCTCAATTTTTGGTTCTCATCTACAGAACTTTGAGTTGACATTAAGAGCAATTGCCATATGGAGAAATCGACATAGCCTCCTTTGCTTAAACAGAAAAGTATACTAACTCTGACGCTAAATCTACGCTCTTATATATTTTTTTAAATATTATATACTTTCTCAAAATGAACCAAAAAAGTTGCCTCAACCACTTAATCTCTAGAAAGGTTGTGGTCTCGAACCTCTTTCATGAGTTAGGGAGGTATAGCACATTAAAATACCTATCCATGACATCTAACCATTGTAAACAAGGCCTTCCTGGAACTTTAGCGATTTCCCTCTGCTGCCTGTCTTAGGCCTGGATGGTTATTGGAATATCCCTCTTTGGTCCTTGCTTCCCACCTATTGAAGCATCTCAGTAAGTGGTTTTCGAATAGACGCAGATTGGTTCAAATCCAATAAAAAGAACAGCTTTGTTTTTGGAGGAACTTTTTTATGAGATGCAAATAATTACAATACGTACATTTTCAATATATATTCCGCTCGGAGTTTTCTTCTATAATAATCCTGGATATTCTGTGGTTGTTTATTCCAGTTACGTGACCAATCTGTCTAAGAAGTTATTCAAATTTTTTGAGGTTGACTATGTTAGAAATCCCAAAACTACACTCACCATTTCTGTTTCAGGCTCCACCATATAACAAAATTATATTGAACATTGAAGATCGCATAATCATAACTATCTTGGGCTTGCAGAGTTAATAACTCTTGGTCTGTTATTATTTGTTCTTCAATGAAGAATACTGAGTCCAAGGGTTTTTCGAGTTTCATGAGTCATTTATAGGCGAAATTTTAAGCTCTGTCAATTTCAAATCACCAGAAAGCCATACTGTGTACTGGTGTTCATCCAAAATTTCCTTCTTACACAGAAAGACATTGGGCTCATTAAATTTTTAGCTAAAGGCATTCCATGTTTTGAAATTTAAATCTTGTTATTTCCCGAAGGAAACGGTTGTTCATTTGCTGAAAAGATGCTCTTTATCGCTTTTGTCACATTTTGCTTCCCGCTAACCTATTATAATGATTTTACATTCTTTTGGTTAGCAACCTCACCTGGACAAACAAAATATTTTTTGACTATTTTAAAATTCGTCTGGCAGCAATGCTGTCGCCATACTCAATAGTCTGTAAACCTTTATATTAATCCTGCCTCGAATAAGACGGTATTCATATTCTATCTGCCCTGAAAACTAGGCAGAACCCTCCAAAATATTCTTTTGGTTGCAGTTTATGAAAGACAGAATCTACTGTGGGTTCCTTTTTTCTCTGCCTACAGGGATTAAGGTTACAGAGATATTACATTAATTTAAGGTCTCATCGGTTCAAAAATCAATAAGGGTACAACCTCACAAATTGCTTTCAATTCTATGACCACGTTTATTTACTGAAGCAACGGAAGTGGCTTTGGTGACTGGTCCAAGTTGACTC
>QYTT01092958.1:92043-104171 GCA_006980735.1 Dasypogon diadema
GCAAGGAAAAGTAATGGATGCCCACGGCCTCCGGAGTTACAGAAATGAATTTATGAATATCTGATGGCATCAAGAGCCATGGGACATGTTGGCTCACTTAGCCCCAGAACCTTTTCGTCACCTCGACATATTTGTCGAGGACAAATTCACTCAAAAAATTTCATCGAAGAAATGAGAAATTTTGTTATGCAAATTTACCCGAAAGTCTCTTATGCTGGATTTCTGTAACCGTAAAAGAACCAAAGATGAAAGCCTTGAAAAGCATAAAGTTGTTAAGTGATTGTTTTGTTATTACTACAGGTTTAATGGAATGAAAATTTAACACTTGTGAGACTTATGAATTTATACTGAAAAGTAAGTCAGTTCAGTCTGAATGGGTAGACGCAAGAATTTTATGGATGGATTGTGCATTCGAAATATGTTACCTAGTGACGGTTTCATTTTTCCAATGTAACTCATGAAGATATTTCTTCTTTATGTTTTGTATATACCTGATCCCTTGGAGAACTTTAAGTGTGAATCTGAAAACACGGGCGAAATATTGAAAAAGGCGGCTACCTACGATTGTTTTTTTCTGTTCCCTACTTTCTTGAGGGAAGGACGTAGAAAAAGCCTTTTTTAAGCTCACGCCTTTTGTTTGTTGTTGGAATTAATAAAGTCCAGTTCGGCAAAAAGTCAGTGTTTCCTCTAAAAACCACGTTTCTTCGCAATAATAATTTTTCTACATTAGACCTAAAGTTATGAAAGAATCAAATTGCAACCGTTTGTTAATATTTCCATCGCAGGTGAATCGCTCAATTTTTGGTTCTCATCTACCGAATTTTGAGTTGACATTAAGAGCAATTGCCATATGGAGAAATCGACATAGCCTCCTTTGCTTAAACAGAAAAGTACACTAACTCTGACGCTAAATCTACGCTCTTATATATTTTTTTAAATATTATTGTAATATACTTTCTCAAAATGAACCAAAAAAGTTGCCTCAACCACTTAATCTCTAGAAAGGTTGTGGTCTCGAACCTCTTCCATAAGTTAGGGAGGTATAGCACATTAAAATACCTCTCCATGACATCTAACCATTGTAAACAAGGCCTTCCTGGAACTTTAGCGATTTTCCTCTGCTGTCTGTCTTAGGCCTGGATGGTTATTGGAATATCCCTCTTTGGTCCTTGCTTCCCACCTATTGAAGCATCTCAGTAAGTGGTTTTCGAATAGACGCAGATTGGTTCAAATCCAATAAAAAGAACAGCTTTGTTTTTGGAGGAACTTTTTTATGAGATGCAAATAATTACAATACGTACATTTTCAATACATATTCCGCTCGGAGTTTTCTTCTATAATAATCCTGGATATTCTGTGGTTGTTTATTCCAGTTACGTGACCAATCTGTCTAAGAAGTTATTCAAATTTTTTGAGGTTGACTATGTTAGAAATCCCAAAAAATTTCAAATCACCAGAAAGCCATACTGTGTACTGGTCTTCATCCAAAATTTCCTTCTTACACAGAAAGACATTGGGCTCATTAAATTTTTAGCTAAAGGCATTCCATGTTTTGAAATTTAAATCTTGTTATTTCCCGAAGGAAACGGTTGTTCATTTGCTGAAAAGATGCTCTTTATCGCATTTGTCACATTTTGCTTCCCGCTAACCTATTATAATGGTTTTACATTCTTTTGGTTAGCAACCTCACCTGGAGAAACAAAAATTTTTTTGACTATTTTAAAATTCGTCTGGCAGCAATGCTGTCGCCATACCCAATAGTCTGTAAACCTCTATATTAATCCTGCCTCGAATAAAACGGTATTCATACCCTATCTGCCCTGAAAACTAGGCAGAACCCTCCAAAATATTCTTTTGGTTGCAGTTTATGAAAGACAGAATCTACTGTGGGTTTCTTTTTTCTCTGCCTACAGGGATTAAGGTTACAGAGATATTACATTAATTTAAGGTCTCATCGGTTCAAAAATCAATAAGGGTACAACCTCACAAATTGCTTTAAATTCTATGACCACGTTTATTTACTGAAGCAATGGAAGTGGCTTTGGTGACTGGTCCAAGTTGACTCACATCATCCCAGCCGACTACTCAACCACATCTCTCAAGATTAAAAAAGTGCCCCCAAGGAGTTATGTTGAAATTGTGATAACAAGATAAAAATTCTTGTATATGCATGATTTGTGGTAGGCTTCCCTCTGGCCTTAAAATATTCGGGACAGCTCTAAAATTTATATACATATTCCTGGGCTGGGCTGAGATGTTTGCTGAAAACCTTTTCCACATTAATGGACCAGAAGCTCAAAAGCGCATGAAAGAATCCCCTTACACGAATTGTCTTGTAATAAAACCCCACTGCATGATAAACGACTGGTGTAGCGTCGTCTACAGGAATTCATATTACCAAATCAAGGGATCACGTCTGTTCATAATTCGATTTCTGGAGTTACCACCCACTCGAAAATGTCGGTGTTGGCTGGCGGCTGAGCAAACAGTTTTTCAGGCATTCCAGTCTCGTTCTCACATTCTCTATTTGTGTTTTAGTTTACACTATTTACTTGATGTTGCCAAAGGGTACTTACTTATAGTTGGGGTCGTTCTGGAGTGTCCTTGTGTTTTGGTGCTGTAACTGCACTTCTCATCCCAGAAATCGAGATCATACTTACGAGTGAACAAACAGCAGGATGAAGAGTTCTGTGAAATAACATCGGAACGTGAATAACATTGGCATTAGGGAGAACGCTCCAATAGTCGTGGGGGGTGCTAAACTGAATTCTGTTCAGTGTGAATTGCATTTGCCCCAGTAATTAAGGAAGCAGAACTGTTTGATACTCCTTATCCAGGGAATTAGCCATCACTTCAAACCAAGGCTGTTCTAGTATTTGGAAATCTCTTTAGATGCCAATTACGGGTAAAAGTTTACTATACTAGTGTTAAGGGCGCAGTTATCCAAGTCAATATATTTGTTCGGATTTAAGTTGGAATCTAAATACACAGTTTAATGGACCAGGGAGGGAATTAAACCTATGGATATTCAAGGTTAGTGGAGGGAGTGATTGATTCGGATGTATCCCTTTTCAAGGCAGTTCGATTGCTTGGATAAAGAACAAAAAGGAATTTGCTATTATGAAAATGTTCCAAATTATCGACTATTTATAATTTCTGAAATTCCATCTTTGTTCATTTCAGATAAATTCTGAACTTCCACTCTAAACTTCCAGGAACTAAAGTCAGGAACTTCGCTCCATTTGATTCACCTTGTTCTGCTCATCTTTATCTTTGCTTAACAGTACAAAGCAAAAAGGTAGATATTTCTGTCTTCGGGAACAAGGAATAAACTTTACTCAAAGTTCAAACTTTTCAAACACTTATAAGTTTGAACTCTTGCTATTGAATTCAGTTGCCATATGTAACCATTTCGGAAATTATGAAACATTTCAGTCTTGCAACTTTCGAAATTCCACAGTTCGTGCCAGGGCAGAAGTTTGTTGAAAATTCACGAAAAACTCTAAACAACCAGTAAAAGTTTTCAACAAAATTTATAATGATTGTATTTAGAATACACTTGAAAAGTTATTCGGATTTCTGGTAGGCCAACACCTCAATAAAGTGGTTTTCTTGGCAGTTGGTGAAATTATGCATTGAGCACGTGAGTTTGTAACATTTCTGACAAATTGCTTAACTTTGTTATGTGACACTATTTATGTAACTTTTTCTTGTTTTTGTAAATTGTAATGGAAAAACAATTTGGTGGTGGTTAATACATCTCATCTTTGTGCACTGCAAAGTTGAGAAACTTATGACTACTGAACAAAAACACGTTCAACACAGGGGTACAATCGTAAAAGGCACAGTTTGTAAAAGAAGCAACAGGAACAAAAGGAGCAAAAGGAACAAAACGAGCAAAAACAGCCAAAACAGGCGTAATCGTAAGACGCACAGCATATAAAGAGCAAAAGGATAAGGATTTCTAGCACTGGTCGCAGAACATGAATGATATTTAGTAAGAAGAAGATACTGGAACAACTAGTCTAGACATAGGCCCACAGTTTTGTTAATAAATGTAAGACACATTACTTCCAACTGGTACTTGATGTTTTTTACTTTATAAAATTTAAAAAGTTTATTTTCCAGGATTTTGCACTTTTCCGTTTTGAGATTTGGTTTTCCGGGATTTTCTACTTAACAACTTCCGGAATTATGTAATCCAGGATTTAGTTACGAAGCTCTGCTGCTAGTTTAAACAGGCAATCTCGTGGAACTGTAACAATATTGATGATATTAAAATACATAAACTTAGGTTAAAGGAATTTCAGCAATCAATTCCGAAATGATCACCGTACCCAGATGATAGACATTCAGGTAAAGAAAGTGAACTAGCCGTGAGAGTAGACACCGCAGCCGTGGTTTCGATGACAATTCGGTGCTTTTACATTGTTTTTTTTCGTTTTTTATTATATTTATAACATTTACAAGGTGTTACGCTTTGTGTACAAATTAAGTGAATAAGAAATGAATAAAGATTACTCCATGAAAAAGGAGAGGTGGACATTTTAAGAAACTCATTAAGAAAATTAGCCCGGCCACACAGCATTTTTTTCTTCTTTCCACAATTTGAAATAATGAATTTTTCCTGCATAATTCTATGAAGAAGATAAATTTGATTTACTTTTTCATTCAGAATTGACTGAAAAAAAGAAGAAAAATTCCGGGGAACTTGAACTCTCCAAAAATTTTAGGTGAAGAAGACTGAATCAAATTATCACCGTAATCCTGTCATACCCATCCAATCAACAGAAAGAATATATTTCAGCCATTAATCCTAATAAAAGTCTGACGGCACGTATTATTTCTGCCTCACGTTTTTTCCGCAGAGTTTCTAAGGGATTCGAATTTACAACAACTGGAGGCATTTTGTCTCCAATGAATCACCAGGGCAAAAGGGCCTGTCTTAAAGTTTTATTTATATGCGTGTTTCATTAAGCTGAAGCAAATGATTATTATTGCCGCCCCTCTCCGGAAGCAATCATTCCGAAAAAGTTCGAAATTTAGCAAATTTAAATTAAACAATAAATTCACTCCTCAGATCCTTTCATTTTCCACGACAGTAAATATATATATGAGCCGGAAATCCTCAAGTCTTAGAGGATATTGCATTTTCTTGTCCAACGATTTTCACAGACTGTTGTAAATAGCATAGGAAATCCGACTAAAGACGCACTCCCAAAGAAGTACGTATTGCGGTGCAGCAACAGGAAATACATGGCAACATTTTATGTTCGTTGACAGGAAGATGCATGCCGCCGAGCACACATATATATATATATATATAGTATTCTTGCATCCTGAGATTCTTTATCGAAGCTGTGCACACTGTTTAGAGCACTATTTGCAGATAATGCAGACACGTATGTATGTAGAGAAATAGAAAAATTTATCTTCCGCACTATATTTCAAGCATGGTATTTTCGAGGGAAATTCACCATCAATTTCAGGTGAGGTATAATACTTCTTGAGGAGATATTTTTGGGGTTATGGACGGGATGCCATAATTTAGTTTAACATATTCTCGTTTGCAGGGATTTACTGGTAAATTTGAATGTAGTAAGCCAGTACACTATTAGTTTACTGATAAATTTCTAGAATTTTTCTTTTTCAAAATCTCTATTTATAATTTCGATGGTTGTTTGAAGAAGAAATTAAAAAGGTCCAGGAGAAATTAAGGAGGGTGGGAAATCTTGCGCGGACAGTAATTATATTACTAAGAGTATGTGAAATTCTGTTCTGGTTGTATCCATTTACTGTAAGGGAAACAAAATTTTAGATACATCTGTAATCTATTCCATTTGCTAAATCAAACACTCAAGAGGATGTTTGCTTATGGAATTAAAAGTGTTGGAAAATGGTCCCTGGATTTAGCAAAATTAGTGCCATTCTGATGTATTGACAAGTAAAACCTTTTTACTTAAATTCGATTCTAAATTTAATCACTTTCAAGGCATCCTTAAAGACAAGTGTTGTATAAATAACCTTTTCCGTCGAACTGGAGGGAGTAATATGTCTAGCAAATCCTCTGAGACTTTATCAAGGAGGCACATTCTATTTGAGGCAACACGGAATCAGACAGCATCGTCTGCAATAAAGCTTTAAACTCTTATAACTGATTTATCTTCAATCCAAGTATGACGATCTACTAAAGTAGCGTAACTTTTAATAACTTGCAAAGGTATCTACCAATTTTTTTAATACAACATCCTCTTAATTAAAGTAGTCGTTTATTGTGGAGAGAAAATAATAGTCAGGGCCCAGGCTGAAACCATAAAATGGATTGCATATTAGACGTGACTGGCCGCCCCTCGCCATCAGAAGGACTGCTATAAACAAATACTTAATATAAAAAGAAAGGATATAGTATGAGAGCACTCCGTCGGAGATCTACTAAGACGATTCTGGCTAAAGGGATGAAAAAGAATTTCAAGGAGTTCCGCCGAAAACTACCTAAAACCATTCTTGGTAGAGGGATGAGAAAGGACCCGAAGACAGCGAATGAAGATTACTTAACATTATTTGAACCTAGGCTCAGTTTGTTTGGGTACTACGTCATTTCTCCATAGAACTGAACAAAGCAATTAACATTTTATACATTACTTCACATTACATTTTCATTGATTCTGTTTGCCTTCGGTGGAATCGTTGATAAAAGTACGGACCTGTTTTGCAAATGTTGTTGCAGTACTTTTCTGCTTACATTAAGTACACTACAACATTTTTTGCAGAACTTTAATTGCCCTTAATCTTATGCAAATGTTACCAGACATTTAACAGTGGCAATTTTAACCTTAAAATGATAATTAAAATTAAATACGGCAGATTCAAGTGCCCGCAATTTATGTCCAGATTACAAACAACACTCCATCATATCTAAGTGAAAAATGATGCTAATTAAAAGTGAAATTTGTACCTAAAGTGCATGAGAATTTCCAGATGTTTCAGAAATCCATAATTAATTGTACTCGGAAATAAAAACAACCCACATAAAGTTCACTGTTTATTTTATTGATATGCGTGTTTTATTTGCAGCCTGAAATTGAAAATTTTTATTTATTCATAATCGTAAAATTCATTCCATTTTTATGAAATATTGTCAAAGTAAAATATGTTCGAAGATTTTATGGACTCCGTCCACTGTGGAAGTATTAAGATTGTATTGATCAATAAAAGTTAAATGTGAATCGTTAAAAATATTTTATTTCCCCATTCGGTGCTCTGATCCAAGTAATGTCTGTTACGTGTTAGCAAAAGCAACAGAAAATTCCTTTGCGTGAAAAAGAAAGTCTGTTTAATTTAGAGAAGTAGAAAGATCTGATTTAATAGTTAAGTGACCCAAAAAACGACAAATAAAATTAGGATGAAATATAAATTAAAGTTTATAAAGTTTCCGAGAAAAGATAGATAGGTTATGAGACTAGACAAATAAGATTACGTTAGTTGACTTTTAATAAATATTTTTCATAAAGGTGCTCTGATTGCATGGAAGCAGGAAGACAATTCCATAGGTGAATGATTTGGATCTGATAAGAACCTCCTATGACCGACTTTTTATCGCGTTGTTATCATGAAAATTCTTTAAGGTACTGAAAACGGAAGGAATTTGCAGAAAAAGTGGGACAATGCTAGCACTTTAAAAGCTTCAGAGGAGTATTATAAAATTTACCTGAAAACCACAGCATATACCTATTGACAACATTTCATTTTTTGGTATGAATCAATCCCCAGGGTGGGATATCTTTCTGAGATTGGTAATAAATAACAGTTTAAAATTATTATTTAACGGTTTAAAACATGGAACTGAGCACACTAATGAAAAAAATTAGTCCAAGATTTTCCAGAGTTTAGCAGGAGAGACTGTAAGGATTATGTGTAATTAAAGCGACATTTTATCAATTTTAATAATGAGTTTCTTAATGATAATCTTTTTGCTACACTCCAGATTTAATAATTTAATGGATATCTTAATCGATTCCCATTTCTTAGCTCCTTTTCCTATATCCACTCTGCCAAAATTAATTCTCCCTTGCTGTAATCAATGTTACGGTCCAATACTTGTGTAATAAATGTCTTTCGATAACTTGAAGCTTTGCCAGACGGTAAACGATTATAACACCTGCTTTAAGTCTATCACGATAAAAAGAAGCTTTTCCAGGTAGGAGGTCTAAATTAAGAGATTTTATGAATTGAGCTCAGGAGATATTTCACTCGGAAGTATGAACATTTCTCAACTTTTGTTCCTTTTCTACTTCACTTTTGCACGATTTTATTAGAAAAGTGGATGATTTAAATTAAGAAAACGTTTGTCGTAAACATATTGATCTGATTTTGGAAATACGTAATTTAATATTTATCGGCTGAAGGGAACAGTGAATTTAAAATATAGGACCGTTACAAATGTATTGTATTGTGCTCAAAAGAAGACAAAATGTTTAAAGAATTTATTGTGTAAATTTTGTAATAAAACGATGCTCGAAAATAACCGAAAGAAGGAAATTTTTAACTGACCATTACTGTTTCTCCTGTGCACGAATGAGCCACAAAAAATTCCCAAAAGGTACACATTTTCTTGGACGCCATCCTGTTGTCGGCTCTTCAAATCCTTTGGTCGACAGGTTCATTTACCGTTTCGTCTCTGTTTGGGGTTGAAAAAAACAAAGAGATATGCCTCCAGGAGGAACTTAATTGTTTTCTCGAAGCTCTCAATATATATGCCATAGTTTTTCCGAAGTGGCCTATACCGTTCTACTGGTCCATAGAGATGACGTTGTGAAACATTGAGGTTGCAGGTAGATCAGTTATATCCTCATAGAAGATCCTTTAGGTTTTTCTATGGGATCTTCTTACAGCTTTGTTAGAATTTGGTTCTATATGCAGATGATATGCATTGTAAATGATGAATAATAGGTGGAAGATCATTTATAAATATTGGAGGACGCTAGGATGGATCCATGTGATATGCCACTGTTGATTGTTAAGAATGTGGAAAAATACTCCATTACAGAAATTTTTTTGACAGTGACCAATGAAATAAGATGAAATCACTTGCAAATTGAGCTCAAGAAATTGAAAAAAGTGGACGGGCTTACAATGGTACACTTTATCAAACGTTTATGATAATGATCGGAGCTGGGAGCGATTCATATATTAGACAATCCGCATCGTTCCTTTTGGGAGAAGTACCAGTTCCAGCCAAACTTTATCTTTTTAAATTGTGCAGTGTAATTCTATGGATCTGAGGATTTCTTGTACTTCATAAAAATAACTGGAAGGCTTTATGTAACTGTCTCTATTACGTAGATCTTCGGACCCAAATTCCGGTGAGAAAAATTTTGATGTAATAAGACAAGATCATCTACGGCACGGAAGAAAAACTATTCAATTTGTTTCCTGTTGCTGAAGAGTTATTCACATCTTTCAAAGTTTGATTTACTCGTATGGAAGAAAAAGTTGGGGCTAAATACTTAAGATAGCTAAAAACTGTTTAATTAGTATGCTATACAACAAATCACCCTATTAAATAGATGAAGACTACAAAATTATTGAAATCTTATTTGTTTTAGGTCATATAAGAAATTTTTCCGGCGGGACTAATATCTACGTCCACGTATGCAGAGCAATATATCAACCTGGAATACATTTTTCTAATATTCTTTTGAAATGTATGTCACGCTTTCAAATCTTAGTGCAGAATATCATCTAAGCCCTTGAGCTTGCACAGTTTATTTTTTTCCCGGTCTTGACCGACCATAAAATATAGAGAAAATGCGTCCAGGAGGAATTACATTGGTGCCCTTTGGCACCACTATCACTGAAGACTACTGATACTGACTGGCTAAGAATTTGCAGATTTATTGCAATCGGAAAAGTTTTTATATTTTGTACTCCGGAAAACGTTGAATGCGGGAACCTACTAACATATCCTCCAGACAAATTCCGCTCACGTAACGTAAATAGATTGAAGATGGCGATTCGAGTAACATTGAACTTTGTAAGCGTATGCAGTGCACATTCCCATGAAAATATTATTTTTTATGGACAATTGATGTAAAATTCAGGACACACCATTATCCGGGGGACATACAGGGAAGAATTAAACTTTCATAGAACTTTTTGTTCTATTCACCTTTTGGAAAGCAGCTGGTGGGAGAGATATTAAAGACCGTCTATACATCTGTCGGGAATGTTGTTTATTCAGCTGAGACGAATATTTAAAACGAGAATGAATGAAATTCAAAAACATACAAAAGCGGGTGCAGATGCATATGTACAACTTAGAATTTTTGTTTTATTTCGAAACATATGTGAAATAACCTTTTAATTTCTGGGAAAATATAGCCGGAAGAGGAACATCAATACACTTTCCCGGAAAATGGGAATTTTAGTATTCCGATCGGAGGAACTCTTTTTGTTTATGTACAGGTGTCATGTTTTGCTATCTATTATTATATCAGGGTAACGAAAATATCCTGAACGATTTTAATGAAAAAGTAATTTTCAGCAAATATGCAGAGAATTTCATACGCAAATAAGGAAACAATTTTGATTCCTTAATACTGCACATTGCAATGGCATTTTATTAAAAAAAATAAGACACTCTTGTTCATTACTGGCGTCACCTATAAAATAATCACTAATTTTAAAAATCCCTTTAATACTATAATTTTTGTGTGTCGCTTAGACAAGAACTTTATGTTGTGAAAGTATACGTAAAATTTTCGTTAAATAATTCGAAAGATGAGGGTCTATCCGGTAGACTTCAGAATCTCTTATCTTTTTTGATGTCGTAAAATTATACTTTTAATAAATTGCAATGGTTATAATTGAAAAAATAATTGACTTATCTATAAAATAAAAATGCCCCAAATTAAAGGTAAGGCCTTGTTTTAAATACTGATAAAAAAAATATAAAAATAAAAGAAGAAACAAAGAAATTAACAACTTCGAATGCTTGGTTTTTTTTTTACCTGAAATTACTTTGAATGTTAATGAGTGGCTTGGAAACCATATCGAATATAGGGACAATTAAGGTTCTAGAAAATTCAAGATATCAATCATTAGCATGTGGAAAAAGGAAATTTTCTTAATTTATCTATTTTTAAAATTATTTCGGAAAATGTTCTAATTTACTACTTAATTTTTTTTAATCGTTAGTGTAAAATAATGCCTTTAATTTGAGATAGGCTTTGTTACGATAAGCCAATTATTTTGTAATTAGGTACATACATTAAAATTTATTAAAAGTACAGAGCATTGCGAGGTTGAAGAAATTTGAAGTCGTAATACCAAATGAAGTTTTATAAAGAGAGGTCTTGACACCCTGTATGTTTTAAGAAAAAACGAACCGTAAAGGTAAGTAAGTCGTAAACGTAAATTGCATGGAGAAAATTAATTTTTAGTTTTCCTTTAATCTTTCTTGGTAGCGAGCATGTATAAATGTAACTGGTACTGGCACATATATAACTGGTAGCCTTGTTAAGTAAAATAAGTTGAAAAACCCCGTAATAGAAAATAAGTCGCGTGAAAATAAGGAGTCGAGTAGAAAACCACGTAAAAATAGATCGCGTATAAAGAAAACTGTGTAAAAAGAGATTTAAGTATAACTAGCCATAAAAAACCTTTTTTCACTGAACAAGTAGTTTTTATTAATGGATATAAATATAGAAAATTAATGTATTCCAATGATTTGCAATAAACGATCAAAAATCAGCAACTTTCTGCAACTTTGTTCGTCTATGCACACAGGACGTTTGTACTTCAAGGTAGTCCATTTCCCGTAAACATTTTTTAAGTCTGCTCTTGAGTTATTTAATATTTTAGGCATTCTAATCCCTTTTATACACCAGTGAAAAGTCTTCAATTGGCCGACATTAGCGGAAGGTCATTTGGACTACGCTCTTTTGGGACAAAGGGAAATTTTAGTTTGCTGAAGGAAGTCAGTTTGATTTGCAGAACAATGGAGCGAAGCTTTATCCTGACGACAGCTATACTTGCATGCATGTGTTATTTTTATAGAAAGAATTACTTATCACTATAAAATTCTAGCATTATCCTTTGTAGTACACTTTATTTACAATCTCAAGAAT
>QYTT01092958.1:104802-115928 GCA_006980735.1 Dasypogon diadema
ACACTCTTGTTCATTACTGGCGTCACCTATAAAATAATCACTAATTTTAAAAATCCCTTTAATACTATAATTTTTGTGTGTCGCTTAGACAAGAACTTTATGTTGTGAAAGTATACGTAAAATTTTCGTTAAATAATTCGAAAGATGAGGGTCTATCCGGTAGACTTCAGAAGTTATCAATCTCTTATTTTTTTGATGTCGTAAAATTATACTTTTAACAAACTGCAATGTTTATAATTGCAAAAATAATTGACTTATCTATAAAATAAAAATTGCCCCAAATTAAAGGTAAGGCCTTGTTTTAAATACTGATGAAAAAAAATATAAAAATAAAAGAAGAAACAAAGAAATTAACTTCTTCGAATGCTTGGGTTTTTTTTTTACCTGAAATTACTTTGAATGTTAATGAGTGGCTTGGAAACCATATCGAATATAGGGACAATTAAGGTTCTAGAAAATTCAAGATATCAATCATTAGGAAATTTTCTTAATTTATCTATTTTTAAAATTATTTCGGAAAATGTTCTAATTTACTACTTAATTTTTTTTAATCGTTAGTGTAAAATAATGCCTTTAATTAGAGATAGGCTTTGTTAGGATAAGCCAATTATTTTGTAATTACATACATTAAAATTTATTAAAAGTACAGAGCATTGCGAGGTTGAAGAAATTTGAAGTCGTAATACCAAATGAAGTTTTATAAAGAGAGGTCTTGACACCCTGTATGTTTTAAGAGAAAACGAGGCGTAAAGGTAAGTAAATCGTAAACGTAAATTGCATGGAGAAAATTAATTTTTAGTTTTTTCTTTAATCTCTCTCGGTAGCGAGCATGTATAAATGTAAATGGTACTGGCACATATATAACTGGTAGCCTTGTTAAGTAAAATAAGTTGAAAAACCCCGTAATAGAAAATAAGTCGCGTGAAAATAAGGAGTCGAGTAGAAAACCACGTAGAAAACCACGTAAAAGTAGATCGCGTATAAAAAAAACTGTGTAAAAAGAGATTTAAGTGCAACTAGCCATAAAAAACCTTTTTTCACTGAACAAGTTGTTTTTATTAATGGATATAAATATAGAAAATTAATGTATTCCAATGATTTGCAATAAACGATCAAAAATCAGCAACTTCCCGCAACTTTGTTCGTCTATGCACACCAGGACGTTTGTACTTCAGGGTAGTCCATTTCCCGTAAACATTTTTTAAGTCTCCTCTTGAGTTATTTAATATTTTAGGCATTCTAATCCCTTTTATACACCAGTGAAAAGTCTTCAATTGGCCGACATTAGCGGAAGGTCATTTGGACTACGCTCTTTTGGGACAAAGGCAAATTTTAGTTTGCTGAAGGAAGTCAGTTTGATTTGCAGAACAATGGAGCGAAGCTTTATCCTGACGACAGCTATACTTGCATGCATGTGTTATTTTTATAGAAAGAATTACTTATAAAATTCTAGCATTATTCTTTGTAGTACACTTTATTTACAATCTCAAGAATCTTCTGTGGTCTGAAGTTTCCTTTAAAATTAGAAAAAGTTTTGTTGGGAAATATGCGGTTTATATTAAATTTTTAAAGGACATTGGGTTCATTCTTTATGGTGCATTAATTGGAATATTACCACAAAGGCTGTCATGGCCATTATTTAACCAGTACAAAACTTTTGTACCTGCAAGCAGGCTGTTTGCTGTCTTTATCTCCCGGAAACCTCTAGAAATTCTGAATGAGACGTAAAAGTTTTTCTTATTACACCATAAAGCTCTTAAGCTGAACTAAGTTTATAGTGCTTTAGGTATTCAAGGTAGGGTCGTAATCTGCAGATCTTTTCACATAAAGAAATTAAGGTCTAACGGGAAGAATCTTGCTTTGACTGGATGAAATGGTTGAGTGAGCCCGAGGCCATTCTAACTGAAGGAAGTTTTTGTTATTGCAAGATTTGTAAAAGGGTGAAATTTGCCAAATCCTTAAAAATTTTCTATGGTTTACCAGATTCCGTTTCATTCTGACAATGATGGTGTGATGCAGGAAGTTAAGCTCCGTCCTCAAAAGTAATCTAGAAGGTCAAACCTGAGGGCCCAGCGGGTATATTCTACGTTTAATGCGCTCCTGAAAGTTAGCAAACGGCTATGACTAATTGAGTGTCATTATTCATTTTGTTACGAAGGGTGTATTTCCGGGATAGAACGTTTTACTCCAGATGGAATACGGAATGAAGAATTGTTAAAACCTGATACACTACGAGAATGGTGGTTTCTTGGTGGTTTGCTGGTGTCAGAAGTAAGTGAAAATATGAGCTTGCATTCAACAGCCCGGAATGAGTTAATGGGTTGAGGCTTTCACATAAATGTTCGTGGCCATAAATTTTGAGATGATGTTCCGCTGAGTGCTTTTGAAGGATGATAAGGGAAGTGGGGTACGGAAAGGGGATGATGTTTTCTTTATAAGTTGCAGGAAGTCGTTTAAAGGTAGTTAAATCGTAACAGATTAGTATTAAAACTTAGGTGATTTCATGATTGTTTCTTAATTATGGAAAAATGCTGTAAAAAGTATTACACGTATTTTTTCAATATATCTATTTATTTGGTCATAATTTTTTTCCACTAAAGATCATTGGTTTGAGTGACCTTTACTATGTTAAATTTAAATTCATACTTTTTCATTTCATGTTTACTGGAAAAAAAGACGATTTTAAGATCAAAGAGAGTTGGCCTGACAATGTCTTTATCCTCAAAGGATATGAAAGATAAATGTGACGATTACTCCCTTAATTGGAGTAGTACTGAATGAATCTGCAAAATAAAAGCCTCTTATCTGCGCAGTGAAAAGAGCATAAACTGAAGAAGGACTTCAATGCAATTTTATTTTCTGTTATAATGTGTTCTTGAACAAGGCTATTCTATCCGTAAAACTAGAAACACGTTTAAATCCCTTTCAAATGCTCACATTACTATTCATAGCGTGCTCCGTTGAGGTAGGTCTTGCATAAATCTAAAAATGTTAAAACGTAAATTAGTGTCACGTAGTTACCGTACATTTAGTTTACGGCTTGAAAAAAGCTTAATTCACTAAGGTACGGGTAATGCAGACTTACTTTATCGTTCTTTCATGGAGGTATCCCTATCCCTCTTAAAGGATCCGGCAAAAAAGAAATTCTATTGACATTCGATAAAAGAACTGCAAAATGCATCCACCCACTATCCCAGCTTTACTCTGGTGTCAATTTATTCTTGGCAGACTTCACTTCTCATGCAATGTGTACAGCGGCATACCCAACAAAATGAGGTAGAGTATAAATTGGTATCCTTGGAAAAGGAGTCAGAAGTCAGCAGCAGCCTTTTCCATAAAATAACAAAAAGAAAAATCCCCTTTCCGGTGATCTTTAAAGGAAACTATTTCCTTTGAAAGAAAGAGGGGTATAATGGAGATTAGTTGGAAAAGTTGCTCTGAAAAAATTGAGATTGAAATAAAACAGGAATAGAGTGGGATAGAAAGATGTAAAGCTGTCGAACTATGGAAAACGATATAATTTCCGGGGAAGCGTTTGCATTAAGTCGCTCTAACAGTTTTAACTAAGTAGTGACTGGGTAGACAAATCAACTTCAGATATGCTATTTTAATTGACACTTATGTTCTACGGAATTGTTTCAGTTGCTGGATCGACCTTCTAATCTCTTTTTCCTGATCTATATTTTCCTTCCCGCCAAGGTTGTGTATCTCATGAGCTTTGGCTGCATCATCAGAAATGATCCAGTAAGAAAAAATAATAGAAAAGAATAAGAAATTGCGTACATATGTCACTTCTTTTTTTTAAGGTATCGCCTAAGCTCAGGGGACAACTCTATGATGCCCACAACACAGCTTAGGCGGAGGGAAATTCGGAAAGAGGTAGATGGGGAAATTAACCTGATAAATGTTGCAAGTGAGCCACAATTTTTGCATGAAATTACTGTGTAACAACCCAGTAACTTCGCAAATACAATTCTCGTCACTCCTACTAAGATATATCACCGCGGCCTGTGCTGAATTTGATCTCACGCCAGCAGAAGAAAAAAATCTGCAGACGTGCGCCTCAGCCCACTTGGCCACCGGCGTGGGTTACAGTAACTATACTGCAGCAATATGTTTTTGAAAACTTTATGATTCTCAACGAATCTGCGTATTTGTTAACTAAAAAAACATTTCATATTTGCACTTTGTTTTTGTATGCCTTCTCGTTGAGACGGCAGCTATTTAGATTTAGCAGTTTCCCACGGGTCGTCCTATACGTAGACTGGGAATCCGCAGAAAATATATATTTGAGGAGTTTTTTTCTAAATATTACAGCAGAGCCTAAATTTAATCATAATCAAAAATTATGAACCCAATATGCATTACTTCGAACCTTTTTATTTGGATGAACACTCAAATTTTTACCCAACCAGAATGTTATGTAAAACATATACATATATACTTATCTTTTGTCCTCTCAACCTTAATTAATAAAATATCTGAATTTATTTGAGGGCTGTAAATATAACAGTTCTAAAGTGGTGGATAATTGACTCTGGGATTTAAAAGTGTTTGCCACCTGGTGAACACACGGCAAACAGATGAGCTTTAGTAATCCGAAAAACAAACAAACTTTTAGGATTAGGATTTTTTTTTAGTGAAAGGCTTTATAAGAGCCCACAACTTTGTCGGAATTGTAGGTACACCTGTGCACCCACAAACCAACATGGTTACAACAGTTCCATTTTACCACATTTTTTGCCGTCCAGGAGACATTTTCTGAAATCTGTAAATGCGGTACCAGAAAATGAAAAAATGGGTACAGCAAACCAATTAGACGAGTACACAATAGTGTTAGGTACATGTATAGTATATTTGCATTGTGCTGCTCTCAATGTTGATGCCAGTTATGGCGGAAATAAAAAAATAAAAAAGTTAGATCAGAATTTAATATGGTAGGGTGTCGAGCTTTAAAACACTGGGGAATAAATAATTTCATTATTGATTAAATCCTTATAATTTTTCATTTTATTTTAGCTAGAAGATCGTTCTTAAGAGCCTCTGCAAAGTCTTCTTGAGTGTTGTAGTGTGAATCCCTGGTAGAACGAGACAATTTCTTTTTAAGGAGAAAAGTATTTACAGAACAGAGATTAATGGATAAAAGCAGTCTTGAAAGGAAAAGAAGGAAAAGGAAGGAAAATAAAGAAAATTAATTGACTGCAGAGTTTAAAGTGCATTTTTCATTCTTTTGAGTGGTTGTACTTCGTTTCTCTCGAATAATATTTATTCCGATAAAAAATGCTTCAATTTCTTGCTTAAAGTGTTGAATCATTGCGCTTTGGTCCAAAAAGAGTAAAAGATCGACTGTAGTCTTAGGTTGTAGCTTTATTGTCTTCCCATTAGTATCATCAATTGCTGCGAGAAATTTTCCTGAAATTCGATAAAGAAACTTGCTTACAGCTGCACTGTCCAATTAATCAAATAGCATGAATAGAGCAGAGAGTACATTTGTAATAGCTTTTGGGAATTTTCTTCAATATCAATACACTTGAGAGAAATTGTTAAGTATTTTTTTATGTGGACTACATTCTTAAGAAATTTGTTCTGTTGTGTAAATTACATTAGATGGAAATTTTTATTCTGTGGACGTCATGCTTCCAGGATATACTCCTCCGAGTATATCGGTCTACAAACTGCATTTCAACCTAAATTGCAGCAGATTATCATTTAAAAAAATACAGATACATAGTATGTTCATGCGGTTGTCCTTAGCTTAATTCAAGACTGAATTTGATTCATTTCAACATACAATAAGATACAAGCTTTTAACAGTAAAAAACAAATAATAAATAATTCAACGTTTAATATTTAATGTGTTAATATTAAGGTGATCAGAAAGAAGCCTTCTAAAACTCGGCGGCGAAAACGTACTAAATACAGGATGTGAATTCCATAAGCATCCTGTTCGAATAAATAAGAATTCTCGAAAACTATATAATTGTGACTACGGGCCTATTTCAATCCAAGCCTTCTTGACTATTCATGTGGAAAAAAACCTAGCCCACAAAGATGTAGATAATAAACTTGCGGACAGACACAGATTACGAAGACAACCAGTAGCTTTAATATTTGTCCTGTTAATGTCCTCACAACAACTTATCGATCCGTCTAGATAGAGACTGTTATTTTCTTTTTTTTTAGAGAACTAACTTAAGGCAAGATAGTCTAATTCAAAACAAGATATGGTAGATTGACAGTATCCACACATTTCCTGCAGGCTTACTAGGATTCAACAGAAAATGAATCTTCCATAATGCTAACAGACCTATTAAGATACAGCTTGAAAATCTTACAAATAAAAAAATAACAGTGGGCCCATGATGGATCCCTGAGAGACACATGGGAAACGCACTCTATAACTTCGCACCTTTATCTGTTATAATTTCTTTTTTTCTTTTCATTGCAGTCAAAGCACAGCAGGTGGAATGAAAAGTGGGGATGTGGAAAAGAGTTTTGTCCAACACTGATATATGAATTATATTCAAGTCTGGGTCTGACATCAGCCTTGTACGTGAGCGCTAAGGCAAATGGTGTACAGGAACCCTGGGCAATAGCAAACAGGTGATCCGTCCAATTAAGATTTTTGGAACCCCTAAGATGTTAAAATTAGGAAACCGACGAGAAAAAACAAATCAGAACAATAGTTATAGTTATTATAAAATACCTTGTATTGAATTCCACAAGTTACAAATTGAGCAGGATGCTTTCGAATTTAAAAAGGACCTAGATTTGAAACTTTTTAAAACTATGTATTAATATTGAGAGAAATATAGAAATATAAATTTATGATAGTATTTTATGGTTTTTAACGATGATAATGTGGTGCTTAAATTAAGTTTTATGCACTCTAAAATTCTCAACACAAAGTGTGGAGAAATTAGTTAAAATTTATTACATATATAATTTTTAATATAAAAATATTGTAAAGCAATCACACTGTAAATAATTGTAAGAATTATAATAAACTTTCAGAAACCTACTTTCAAAAGTCTACCTGTAGTAGTTGAACTGTAAATTTTACTAGATGCACTTTTGAAGAATGAAAACCTTCAGTTCTTTTTAGCACTATATTATTACATAAGTACAGGAAAATAAACTTTAAGATTAGACAAACTTTAAACTTGTTTACTACGGCGGGTATATTCAGTCCTTCTCACTGATCCCTCCATTTAAATGTTATTAAATTCCTAAATTGAATTCATTGCTTAAGTAAGGTGAAATTATATCCTGCAACTGAATAAAACTTAATGAAGAACATTTTCTGCTCTATTTTCCGGTGGCATATTTCAAAAATGTGTGAAGTATAACATATGGTTTCCTTTATTATAGCCATAAAGTGCTGGGATTTCTTTTTATTTGCTTTGTATCCCTTTATATTCGTTTTAGGTGTTGGTACCTTCATTGCCCGCAACATAAATTCAATCTTATTGTGCTGAAAAATTTCTTATGATGATATTTATATTTCTCTCGGTACATTGTGCCTTCTAAAAGATATTGTGCGCGTAATAAAGTTTCCCTGACGAGCAAAAGAAGATACTCTGAAACGTACTACTGCAAAGGATTTCAAAAGGTTTCAGAAAGCATTTTTTCTGTATTTCCAGAAGGAGGATTTCATATTCTTGGCCAGAAAGAAATATGCAAATCACATGAATATTTTTGCCAATGCACCAATTTTGTGGCACAAATTTTCAATGTGCAGGGCATTACATCTTGCGCTCCTTTTTACAGGAAAATCGAAACTTTTCAGTATTATTCAATGGCGTCAATTAAGTCCTGTTTGGTTCATTTTACAAGAGTAAAACTAACCGGTGACACAATTAATTACAAAATATTGATAAATTAAACGGTTATAGTCTGCTGCAAAAAACTTGAAATTTAATCTACTGATCTACTTTATGAATAATTGAAAATTACCATGTCAACTATTTTTTACTAAATACTTTGAGGCTGGAAAAGACGGAATTAGGGTTAAGACATTTTGTATCATTTCCCATTTACACTTTACCGTCAAAAGATATGTCCCAGGAATTGTAATACTTTGTTATTTTTCGTTTGCATACATTAATCCAAACAACATGTAGTTACACAGGACTAAAACGTAGCAACGAGTTATGTCCAGCTGCGGACTGTTCTGGCTAACCTCAAGGGGATACCGACTACATGGCATGGAAAATTGCAAAAAATTGCTAAAAGTGTAGAACATTCGCAAGCAGAGGGCAAAATGGACTAACGAAATTATTTTAGAGTTTCATTACAAAATGCACAAACTAATTTCCTCTAAATACGTTTTGGCGGAGCCGCAACGATTTTTTTCCCTGACGAAACGATCCTGACAACATCGGAAACTTGTGAATTTTTTATAAATTAATAATTTTCCGTCCCCTTTGAGTCTATTGTTCTTGTCACTGGTACAGTGAGTTTCTCCCCTGGAAGTTGGACCATGGACACCATTAATTTTGTTGGCACTGTCATGGTCATTTGTAGTTATGGTGGCATGAAAATTGTATGAAAGGACGAATTTTGTGCTGCCTCGAACTTAATGTTGATGCTTTATGCGAGTTATATGAACATGCCAGTGGGAGTGGTTCAAAGGCGGGATAGAAGTCATAAACGAAAAGTTCATTAAGAGGAGCTTGTAGGACTTGTCCGAAACCGAGCATCGCCCGCATATCAAATTCCCACTCCACAATAGGTATGAACGAGCCAATTTGTTGAAATATGCATCCATTACAATGGGGGTTAGGTTTACAAGTCTGGTTGGAACCAAAGCTAAAGGTATTGTTCTTCAGCTTGCTGCAAGCACCGATAACTTACGTTTTCATCTAGACCCTAGAGGATGTAAAACGGAAAGCAGAAATTAAAGCATTTCCACTAATTAAGGAGAAATCTCCTTTCAATGCACTGCGTATCTTTCACAATACATGCATGAAATTATGCAGCTGCAGGGAACAATATCTTGTAAATTTTGAAAATGCTCACACCGAATACTCGAACAATTCGTACAACAAGGTAAGCAAGAAGAATCCTACAGACATTAAGCATGCACCACTTGCGCGAGATGGAGATCATTACTTTTTCAAAAGATGAAACCATCATTCGTTAAGTTTAAAAAGTTGCCCCCATCAATTCAGAGGAGGTCAGGAGCTTATAGCGCGACTTCTGCACCTTTCAGCAGAACTGAATGAATTGTATTCATGCCCGCGGCATAATTAATAGACCGCAATTACCATAAAGCATGATATTTTAAAGATGATCTCAGTATGGAACGTGTCGGATGAAAAAATGGTGTACATAAGTCAGCTGGGGGACGAGACTGCTACATTATGATGCGACACAATAGTTGCAAAGACGATTATTTGGCACGGCAAATGACCAAGTTAATGCCCGCAATTCATTTTGTTTAAGTGCTCCGCAAAAAGGTTCTTTTCAGTGTGCTGAATTGCAACCATAAACGATACCTGTGAGGGCAATTGTATCTGACTGCTGCGGTAATTATTTATAGCAGATGAAGGGCAGCCCAGGACATAGCAAAGGTGCGATTTAATGGCCACCGCAACACAATCATTAATGTTAAAATTCAGACCTTTTTGAATGAAATTAAGCTTTATGCTGTGGAGGCTGAGGTGTTAGTATTGGATGTGGCCGGTAAATCCTCAAATGTTGAACTTGTGTTTATTACTTTGGGATGGTTTCGGATGGCTTCGAACAGTATATCCCTTGGGTGTGATTACGTGTGTTAATTTAAGACTTGCTCTTTTAATGAGTTCACGAGAATAATTCTGTCTTGCGTGGCTAACGACAGAAAACAGATTCTTGTTGGGTGGAATTTTAATTAAGAAATTGAATGACAACAAATATTGACGAAAATTTCATTAGATGAAAGTACACATACATGTACAAAATTAATTTGCTTTCTAATTTAATTATTTACGTATTAGAATTTGTTGCCTTTCAGCTGGAAGGAGTTCGAAACATTTAAATTTAAGGCATTAAAGATTTTCTATCTTTATTGTTCTAGGTTTGAGGAGATAATTTCCAATTTTTGGAGGTAATATAACTGATATATAAAATTTTGTCTTAATAGTAAAACTGATGGGCATTTTAGGACAACTATCCAATTATTTATTTCGGTATCATTATTTGTATGGTACACAATAGAAAATGCTCCGGGCCTAAATAGGGTTCCTGTATATCTGGATATCTTAAATTCACAATAAAACAAACCATAAGAAATGTAGGTTGTCCGATTTTTATCATCATTCATGTTAATATGCCCAAGTTTTTACACTCGAAAATATGGGCGGCTGGCTTAATTCGTTAGGCTTTACGATGTTCGGGTAGCTAAGCTCATTATTTCTTCATCTTTTGTTACTAAAATAAATGGAAAAATCGATAGCAGTGACAGAAAACATTTGACATTTAAAATATTCAACAGACATGTACATTTCTTTGAAGAATGCGATGAAGTGCCTATGCTTCCCACTTCGCTACAAGAGATACCTTACCCCATATGATCTAGCGCCCATATAAATGCTTATATTAGACCCAGGCTTGAATTTGCATATTTGGGCAGGGGCAGTATGTACTGGATTGTAGCTCATCGAGCCGTTTTCACTCTTCCGTCATTGAGACAAGATCTAACAGAATAGTGAATTTCCGAGAATCCTTCTTGAGCCGAACAGACTACCACTTTCTGTTTTCCTTCAGGACTACATGCCGCACCTATTCAAGCAGTATGTGCACTGCCACCTTCACTCAACGTCCTAACTCCTTTCCACGCCTTCCTACTCCCCTTCCCGTCAAGACTGTGCTATAGCATCATAAGATATCTCCTGAACTTCACCGTAAAAAAACATACGTGTTCTTCTGAAACACTCGTGTCAAATGCTGCATATTTGCACATGCCTTTACCACAGCAAAAAATTGAATTTTTTATTAAAAATTTAACCAAAATTGAAAAGATGAAATTAAACATTTCAAGTAGAATTGGGATATAAAGTTCTTAATACTCCTAAAATCACCAAATGTCTGCGCCCCCACTCCTATAATCCACAAAATATCATACTTTTGAAAACCCTTGCTCT
>QYTT01092958.1:115948-132788 GCA_006980735.1 Dasypogon diadema
GGGTGTGATTACGTGTGTTAATTTAAGACTTGCTCTTTTAATGAGTTCACGAGAATAATTCTGTCTTGCGTGGCTAACGACAGAAAACAGATTCTTGTCGGGTGGAATTTTAATTAAGAAATTGAATGACAACAAATATTGACGAAAATTTCATTAGATGAAAGTACACATACGTGTACAAAATTAATTTGCTTTCTAATTTAATTATTTACGTATTAGAATTTGTTGTCTTTCAGCTGGAAGGAGTTGGAAACATTTAAATTTAAGGCATTAAAGATTTTCAATTTTTGGAGGTAATATAACTGATATATAAAATTTTGTTTTAATAGTAAAACTGATGGGCATTTTAGGACAACTATCCAATTATTTATTTCGGTATCATTATTTGTATGGTACACAATAGAAAATGCTCCGGGCCTGAATAGGGTTCCTGTATATCTAGATATCTTAAATTCATAATAAAACAAACCATAAGAAATGTAGGTTGTCCGATTTTTATCATCGTTCATGTTTCTTTGTAAAGCAAGTTAATATGCTCAAGTTTTTACACTCGAAAATATGGGCGGCTGGCTTAATTCTTTGGGCTTTACGAATTTGGGATAGATAAAATAAATGGAAAAATCGATAGCAGTGACAGAAAAAGATACGTTTAAAATATTCAACACACATGTACATTTCTTTGCGCGGTATGTGTGATGATCAAGCAATATAGATCGGAATTCAATTTTTTTCTGGTATACTTGTTTTCGTGAATGATATGAGTAGCGATACGTAGATAGGGGACCAGGGAAGATCGCTGAATCCTTATCCTCATGTGTTCGTCATAACTAGAACCTCCTGGGGGTTCAGGTATTCAACAATCTTAGTTGCTATTGCAAAGAATGCGATGAAGTGCCTAGGCTCCCCACATCGCTACAAGAGATACCTTACCCCATATGATCTATCGCTCATATAAATGCTTATATTAGACCCAGGCTTGATTTTAATTTGCATATTTGGGCAGGGGCAGGGCATACTGCATTGTCGAGCCGTATTCACCTTTTCATCATTGAGACAAGATCTAACAGAATAGTAAATTTCCGAGAATCCTTCTTGAGCCGAACAGACTACCACTTTCTGTTTTCCTTCAGGACTACATGCCGCACCTATTCAAGCAGAATGTGCACTGTCACCTTCACTCGATGTCCTAACTCCTTTCCACGCTTTCCTATTCTCCTTCCCGCCAAGACTGTGCTATAGCATCATAAGATATCCCCTGAACTTCACCGTAAAAAAACATACGTGCTCTTCTGAAACGCTCGTGTCAAATGCTACATATTTGCACATGCCTTTACCACAGCAAAAGATGGAGTTTTTTATTAAAAATTTAACCAAAATTGAAAAGATGAAATTAAACATTTCAAGTAGAATTGGGATATAAAGTTCTTAATACTCCTAAAATCACCACTCCTATAATTCACAAAATATCATACTTTTGAAAACCCTTGCTCTTGTTTTATACCAGTTTGTACCAGATCCTAAAGAGTAGAGTAGAAAATTTGATCCTCTGGTTCATAAAATCTTCTTCCAATAACCAATAATTTCCAACTGTATGATGCATATCCACATCTGTCCCTGTTTGTTTTTGTTTACTAAAAATATTTAATCATGTTTTTATGAACGCATTTTGAAAGGTTTCATTTCCTTGTTTTGATGTGTGCTTTCTTGGATGATGTCCAATAAAATTATTCATAAAAACATGATAGCACAGATATTCAGCAGTTGATATGAATTTCAGATTTAGTTGAGATATCATTCAAGGGAAAATATTTCTTTTTAAGATTGCCGACAATAAAATCTTCAACCAAAACAAAAGCACTTTTATTGTTTTTTGTGAGGTAAACTCATCAGAAAGTTTCATTTGATTACAAAAAGCCTTGTTCTAAAAATGCGTCTTTTTTATATAATTTTTGGACTTGGGATATACCTGCTGAAGTAAGTGAAAGATTGAAGTCGATCTGGGACTTGCAAATCTACTGTTAAAATCAAGCTTACTTCGGATCGGAATATTTAGCAAACATGATTCTCGGATCTTGAGGCTTTGGATGTTAGTAATTGGGCATTGGACAACATAGCTGTAGAAAAGGAGTAAACTATTATCTTCTGCTGTGTCGTGTTGTTGTTGTGATATATCAGACGGAGCTCTGCCTATCAGATTAAAATTATCTGTAAATCAAAATATTTGTTTGATTTTTCCATGATAAATAATATCGGCTCTTCCAGAAGATACAATTCAAGGTTAAATTAAATCATATTACTGACAAGAGATCAAAAAGGCTCACCAGAACTTTTTATTCTTTTTATCGTCAGCACTGCGACGTATGGCGCATCCTGTACAATACCCTCAATACCAATGTTAAATCTGGAGGAAACATCCTACGGACTTGATGAAGAAAAGATAATGCATTGTGGCATAATTAAATTCTCTTTAAAATTGAATGCGAAATGTTACAGAAATATTAAAAGTTGTTAAGTACATAATTTCAGCTCCGGTTTAAAAAATCTGAAAGGGTAACTTTCTCAAGGGTGAAACCATTATAAGTAAAAGTTAATCCTAAACCACAATCTTAACTACATTTTTATTGCATTCACAATGTCCATAATTTCACCCTAAATATGCTCCCCCATTCATTCCCGGGAACTTGAAACGTAACTGTAGTAGTCACTAATGAATACTTCCCTTAATAAAACTTTCGGTGTGGCAATTACCGCCAATATTTCTCAAGCTGTACAATAAACTATTTAATACAGTCGCAAGAATGCAGTCATTATCACCCCATAAACCGAGCAGTAGCTCCCGCTTTCTGAATCCAAAAGGCGAGTAATTTTGGGGCAGTCAGAAATTTCCAAACATTTTTAGAGTCTGCACATGACACCAAAGGGAGAATCTTAGATAATCGGAGCAATAAAAATGAAATGCGGTCGACTTGCACCAACCATAAATCCGGTTGGCCTTTCACATTCACAGCACCCGCATATAAACGGAACATTGCACCCTTTTGGCTTCGGGTTAAATAAACGAAATCGAGGGTGCGTAACGAAGAGTAAATTAATGGTACCAAAGATCTCTTGTTTTGTGCTCCTTTAGGCGCCAACAAATTGTTTTTGTATCCGTTCCATAGTCTGGCTTGTGGTGAACGCCGATCCCCCACAAAAAGTGCTTCTGCGCCCCATGTAATCTCCTTTCAAAGGAATTGGAGAGGTGTTCACTTCAAAGGGGGATTCATCGGGTGTGGTTGGAGAATTTAGGCAATGGGGAGAATGCAACATGATGTACAGCTGATTAAATTACACAAAGCAAACATAGAGCGAAGAAAGTTCGTATTTCATGGAAGACTATCAGACATCTTAACGCCATAAGGAAGCCACTTCTTTCTAGGTTGGTTTCAGAAATTATACTCGAGTAGGTGGATTCTCTTCTTACACTTACTCATTTAAAGTGCTTAATAACACTTTCCTAAATAAGCTTTGATGTGCAAATTACACTCACAACCCTCCATTTTAGCTACCGCCTTATAATTGGCTTCGCTGGAAATGATTACGGAAGGACACTTCTGCTAAGCGCCTAAAAAAGGAAAGTTTTATCCTCTTGTAATTGCTAATTTCCTGGATGAGGGCACGTTAGTCTGTGTTTACTTTAGGTCTTACGAGGAGTTTTTGGAGTTTTTCCTTAAATACTTTCAATTTTTATTTTTAAGATTGGTTACGAAATGTTTGAGATTGAGAACAAGCCGAGGCGGACAAATAATTCTGGAAGTTTTATTTTCTTAGAGGCGTGGCAGCAGGGATTATGACTTTAGTCGGATCCGAAATCCTTTGGATTTACTCGTACGATTTTCTATCGCGCAATGTGGACCGTAATAATTTATGGCATTAAAAATTAAGAAAGGACTGAACTAAGTATTTCACGTAAAAACGATGCGTTCTAATAGAAGGCAACATATGATCCTAAGCCTCTTACTATCTTTTAGTGACTTTGTTACTTTAAAGTGCTTTTCTTCTTCATTTGGGACTACTTCATATTCAACAAAAGCCTACTTTACAGAACACAGAATAAATCAGTAGTCTTGTTAATGACTCTGTTGGAGTGGCGGCCACCTGAAACCATAGAGTCGACGCGTACTTCCATGAGATTCAGATTCTATCAAAAGGGTATGAATTGATTACATGTAATTGGATCGCTTGGTAACGAAATCAAAATACTCACTTCAAGTACAATATATAATACACATATGCCCAAAATTCTAAGATGTTTGTTCTGCCTTGACTGTTTCTAAAAATCAATCTCGACATTCTCCTGTTAGCGGAGTGAGGGATTCAGAATTTCAGATATTCAGCAATCTCAGATGGACGGATCGTACATTTGCTGTTCTAGACAATGCCAAAAGATGCCAAGTTTTTGGCAAAAGTGTAACACCTCATTTAAGTTACTCCTCACCTAAAGAATCACATTAAACCGAGATTTGGTTTCAATTTCTATATTTCATATGTATAGTGATCTCAAGGGGTAAAAAGCGATACGTTTCGTATTCTAGATAAAGAAGGCCAATTAGTTAGTCACAACTGTCCGACCATAATCTTATTTTTTTGTCAGTAGACTGGGAGCAATGCAATAATAAAAGGAACAATTAAAAAAACAATTTTAATATAGGCATCTCAAATGGCAAAACCTAGATTCCTGCTCAGTTATGTCGATTTATGCATTATGTCGATTTATGCATGTCCGTCTGTCCGTCTACCCATTTCCCGTCTGCCCGTCTACCCATCTCCTGTCTGTCCGTCTGTCCGCCCGTTCGTCTGTCAACACGGTTACGGGCGAACGGAGCAAGGTAGAGATCTGAAATTTGATATGTGAGTTTGTTATTTTATTTGTGAGACTGAGTTCGTAAATAAGTATAATCGGACCACAGGAATCCCCCCCCCGTATAATGGAAAATTTTAAGTACTGCAAAATGCGCATTTCTACGAAGTTGAAATTCCATACATATATACATAATACTAATTCCCAGCGTTCCACCGAAAATGAATGACTTTGGCGGAAGGGAACCCTCCCCCCCCCTTACTCTACAAACAGTAATTTCATTATAACTTGTGTAAAAATGAATGAAAGTTTGTGAAATTTGGTCCACTTTACAGCATTTGCAAGGGGTGGTGAAAGTTCTGCCAATATACGATGGAAATAACACGCCTTTTACTCAAAGACGTTTAACACAAAAAATCTTCCATATTTGTTTTTATTGAAACCTAATAATTTAAAATGCCTATCAAACCAAACCAGAAAAGAAGAAACTTTAACAAATTTCAAATTTATTTGTAACAAACAAATTCTTTTGCGTTTAAATAATATAAAATACAAAGACCTTATATAATGGGCACTTGCGTATTAATTTCTTATGTTTTAAATTAATTAAAGCTTTGGTAGTATTTCATGTGATTAAAACACGGAAAATCTACCCCTTCTATTACCACCATGCTATGCATTTTTTACAAGATTAGCACAAAGGAGTTATTTAATGGGTTCTAACCTCACCTTAGTATTTACACGAGAATTTCCGGAAGCATCCAGAAAATTAATCCTGTGCCCGGTTTTGTTTGCAAAAGGTTTCATCACGAAAGGTGATGCACTCTCTCTGAATATTGTGTTGAAGTGCAAGGTTTGTTCCAGGATCTCAGTGACTTGCTGGTTCTTATATTTCGACCTCCTCATTTAGTAGCTCCACTCATCCTGTGTTGAAATGGTTTACCTGTTTTTTTTTCTTTGGTTTTGCTGGTTTTGCAGGAAATCTTTTCGTTATGGATATTCGGTTGGCTCTACGTTGATATGAAGGAAATAATTAGAATGAAGTTTTAATTATTCAGTCGACTTTTCATGTTCCAAAACAATTAGAGATTACAGGCAGTAGTCGGTGGGGTTATTTTTGGATGTGGATTTTCTGATCTGATAGCGATGCAGCATGTTTGTCTATTAAGGAAATCAATTCCAGCGTGCAATTCTCTTTTATGTACTCAGGTTCTCATTAAAATATATTAAACTTTGCTAAAGGCAGCAATTTTCTGTTGTTTGCTCTCCTTTATCTCTGGTGGATGCTGTGATTTCTACTGACTTCACGGAAACCGTTCCGGATTCCTTAAGTAGAACCTAATTGGCATTCTTAAAGGAACAACCAGCCAAAGCTTTCAACTCCAGCAAAGCTTTTGTAAAAGAACTCTTAATAATAAGAAAAAGGAAATTTCTGGGGACTTATGTGGCATTGCAAACAAGGTAAAAGACGTATATACACTTCCTGCACGTTTTTGTCCAATAAAACCTGTGTAATTGTTGTTTCTGGCGGTAAAAGTTCAAATAGCATTTTAACCCCTGGCTGGAAATTGAAGTCATTTCGAGGAAAAGGAATTTACTCTTCTCTTTCTCATTCTGTGAACTTACAAAAACACACTGTGTTTTCCTTTGGTTGCATTTCATGGAAAATTTTCACTTGTGTAAAAGGAAGAAAAAAACTCTAAAACAATAGAATGGATTATTTTCTTTTGTGTTGCTGTTCAGTTGATGAGGAAAATTTATTATTTAGACTAGAAAAAAGAAAAAAAAAACAAAAATGCTAAAATATTTGAGTATGCCTGTCCTTTTTGGTCGCGACATTTACACAGCGAACATTTATCGTTTTGTAGCAGCCTAAAGTATGCACATGACAAATAAAATAAATTTCCTTTGAATATCATCATCCTTACCTACAACCGCTTTTAATATATAAGGGTCTCCTTTAACATAATAAAACCATTGTGGAATTTTTCCATGTTGCTGGCTGCCTCTGAATAAGATAAAATAACTGAAAAATAAACTAAAATTCCAAAGAAATACAAATAAATGAAACTGAATAATTCACAGCCTAAAAATAAAATAGTACCAAAGTAGCAAACGCATTAAATAAGCCATTAACAAAGCTGACTTTTTATCTTGGCTTTGGATAAATGAAACTCATCAGAATTGTGAGGTGATAATAAAGATATAAAAGAAGTTGTGAATGCACAAAAAGTGAAGCGGTGCGAAAATATTGAAAAAGCAAGTGATTCGGGGAATTAATAGCTTTCTGTAAACAGTGAAATGCTAAAATAGACCTGAAGCCATTCCTTCTACGATCGAAACTTACAACTGAAAGGAGCTTAAGTCTGTCAGTATCTGGAGGTAATGAAAAATAATTATTCCACGGAAGGCAACGAAGGAATACTATTTCTATAACTTCTGAAAGACGTCCAAGGTAGCAGTCCAGTTCATCTGAAATTATTTCGAAAATCTTTGCATCGTCAGCATAACAAAGAATTAAAGATTGGGAATAAATCAAGGATGCATAATTGACGTAAATTATGAAAAATAGAGGGCCCTGTTGGTTACGATGTGGCACACCAGATGTAACTCTCAATTCTTCGAAGAGGACTAGTTGGTTACGATTTGGAAAATAAGACGAAATCCTGTTGACAAAACAGGTAGGAAAACCAAAAACAGATAATTTATTAACAAGAAAGAGAAGATTAATTCTATCAAAAGTCTTACTAAAGTCGATAAAAATACAATCTATTTGTTTGCTAGATTCAATGATATACATTAGTGGGAAAATTCCAGGAGGTTAACTGAAGTTGATTACAGAATACAAAACGAACAATTAAACCGATTGTTGATTGCCTTTTGTGACGTCAGAAAAGGGTTACAATGAAAATAAAGGATCTCAAAAACAAAGGCTTTGAAAAATGAGCAAAATCTTAGGACTAATATGATAGGTTCTGCCTAGAAAAGCAGTCTTTAAGAATTTGTCAAAAATGATGGCAATCGTTAGAGGAGCCCTTGTAACCTAAATGCGTTTCGAGTTAACTAACCTCCAGAACTGCATAGCACAGAAATAAACCATATTTATTGAGAAATTAAAAAACTGATTAGTACAAAAACACTGACGCTAAAAATTCAATAATAATAATAATAAAAAAATTAGAAGAAGTATAGAGCCAGATACAAAGTAACATTTTTTAAGGTATTGCCTAAGCTCAGAGGACAACCCTATTACGAACACAGCACAGCTTAGGCGAAAAGAAATTAAGGATAGGGAGATTAGGAAATTTTAACTTGACAAATGTTTGCAACATTGCGAGTCACACTATTTGGCATGAAATTATTACTGTGCAACATCCCAGTGGCTTCACAAGTACAATTCTTGTCAGCAGAATTGTCTCAACTACTGGTACCCAGATAAATCGTAGTGTCCTGTGCGGGATTCGAACCTACGCCAACAGGGGAGAAAATCTGTAAACGTGCGCCTCCGCCCTCTCTTTCACCGGCGTGAGCAAGCCGACCAACGGACATTAGCTGTCCTTTACTTTGGTTTCTAGACTCTTGGAAACGTTTCATGAAATTAAATTAAAAATGGGAATCCGGCAGGACAACTAGTCCTACAAAAGTCATCTAAGTCCATATGTAAAAGGACAATCAAACTTACTTGAGATCTCGCAAAAATTTTCGTATCCGCATAACAAGGTAGAGTGGGAAAAGATCAAGGATAGATCACTGATATCAATTAATAAGAGCAAAAGTAGAGAGTATAGATTCGGGTTCCAGGGACTAAAATTTAAAAATTTTGACCAGCTTATCTGAGATTTTTTCAAATTAAGGAAGGGAAGATTTGAGGTATTTTGGATACATCATAAAAATATAGATTGAAATTGTCTGTTGGGTTCCTATCATCGCAGTTCGCCATTATATGATGAATTCCAGCCATAATTTTTTGGATATGATGGTACCTCACAGATATTTTTGTAATAGTACATATCCTGTATCTTCATTCCCTTTTTAGTGCAGGTAGTATAAATTTGGTGAAACTATTTATAAAGTTACACTTTGAAGGAGTCAGTTTGTCAGACCACAACTATGACCGATTTTTCCTGGCTATCCCTAAGAGATGAACCCATTAAATGCATGTTGATTCACAATACTTCACTATTTCAGTCAGTTTGACTTAGTAGCCAGGTTCATTTCCTCTTGTCTATGCTTTCAGATAGGGCTTTTATTTTTTCTTTATTTATGCCACAGCAAATACCCATCGAATGAAATAATTGAACATAATTTATGAACATAGCCTAATGACGCCAACTGTTTTTAAGTCAAGCACTCTATTCTAGAGCCACAAATAACTTCCGAACAACGAATAGCCTGTATTTTCTTCCTTCGATAGCATATTTTCCTCCCCTTTATTGCTTTGAACAAGTAAGCACGTTTTCTTAGATACATGATGGATTTTATTTTGAAACTATTTCTATATCGTAAAAAATATTAATGTTCGAAACTTTCAAAACGTATAACAATCTTTTGGTATTAATCATATAACCGGCGGTTACTGGGCGCTAGAAAGGCGTTGAAAAAGCACAGTGTCACGTTTTTCATATATATCACTGTTTCCACAGTATTAAAATCCGATATTCATATTTCATTTTTTTATCTTTCTCGTTTTTTTCTAGCCTTCAGCACAATTTTCCTGGATTCTTCGGTTCATTGTTCTTACGTACTGCCCAAGGGAAACCAATCGTAATCTTGACATTCTCTTGGTGTGGGAAGAAATTTTATGTTTCCTGCAGTGTTCCTTATTTACAACTTCAATTTTCTCGAATTTCTTAATATGCCTGCAAAGGCAGTCCTTTACAGCAGCCGATGTTGGTCGCTATAAACATTTTTTCCACAAGAGACAAAAATAGAACAAGCTCTACACGTAATTCCGCTTTGAAAATGTCATAAGAAGTAAATTTTCTCCGAAATGTTTTGTTTGCCTTTGCATATATAGCCGGGTGCTTGGGATCCGTATCGGTATCTGTATACTCTCTGTTTGTTTTCGCAACCCAAAGTACCTGTCTGCCTTAAGCACATGTGCTAGACAGCTAACCTGAGCAGCTTAATGTATTTTTAGTTCTGCAGATGAGTCCGCAGCAGGATCCACAGGAGGCGGCTGTGGCAAAAAGTTACTTTTCAGGCGACCCATAAAATAGAAATCAGGTGCTCTTTATAGAGACATAAGCATAATATGTTCCAATCGGTAACTCCTTTGATACTGCACATATCTCTTCATCCCGTGTCTTTAGGATGTCCTGTGTTCCCCAGAAAGGGCAAATGATTTTGGCCGGAAGAGCTTTTGCATTCGACTCGTGGAGTTGATTTCATGGTTGTTTGCCAATTTGAAGTCAGCAGTTATCCATTCTATGATTCGGCTAGAAATTGATATTCATGTGTGATACTTAGGACATGTAAATTATGCCGGAGACGGGATTTATAGATCTAAATTGGCACACAGAATATCGGATATTTTGTGCACATCCAGGCACATTCTAATCATAGAAGAATAAAAATTCCGGTAAGATACTGAGTGTTCAGATGTGCAGAGCAATTTCGTTCCCAGAACGAATGTATTTTTATGGACTATTTGCTCCAGTTGCCTTTCGCCCTTTGATGATCCCTACATTTTCTTGCAAATGAACTGAAAATCCATTGGGGGTTCTTTCGTCCTTTTAACAAAATGGAAGAATTATTTTCGCTCATGTTGGAGTATTTTCGCTGCCCTTCTAGATAGAACCAGTGCGATAAGGGTTGATTGGGGTCAAATCTCTTAGAAGAATACAAGAATATTGATGGATCGCATCAACCCATCTCAGAGCTTATAGCCTTAAGCCAAGAGGATGATTGTGATATCAATGGCATCAGTTCCCAAGTGGATGGATGGTATCAATTTTCTTGACTTTTTGATGTTTCTGTTATTTCTAAAAGAGGATTATGACAAGATGTTGAAATCCGGCGATATGCGAAAATATCCCGTCTGAAGCACTTCTTTCTTTCGATGGTTACCTACAAAGTGTATATGAATGGATTTTGCTGGACAAGCACTTTCTCTTAAGCACATTAGCCCTCTTTAATCTTATGGAGCTAATACTCTGCTACTTAAGTGACTTTTATTGTAAAATGTATCTATACTTAAGATATAGCAGCAGAGTGTGCTGGAAGCGATAGAGGAGGATTTTTGTCAAGTAAGCTTATACTAAGCGACTTATCAGTTATGCTTTGCGATGACATTTTATCCCGGATCTAAATCGCTTGAAGAATTTATACATGATCTCAGTAATTTAGTAAATCTAATTCTTTTTGATCTTTTTTCAGTTTTTCTCTGTTTGTATTTTGGAAGACAATTTACAGCTTACAGACCCTTTTTTATTTTTCGTACATTCTAGTTCGTTAGGAAAAATAATATTAAATAAAATATAGAAATCTAGAAAACGATATACACTACTACTACTACTAAAAAGGAATCAAGAATTGTTCGTCTTTTGAAATGGAAATTTCGCACTAAGCAAATTTGCTACAGGCTAACTTTGTTTTGTTCGTTGCGATTTGCATAACAGCTTAATTAGACATGCCTGACACAATTTAACTTACACGCGACTTCTGCTCTAGTAGCAATAATTCATTACATTAAGATGAAGACATGTCAAGAATTAAGTTGGTTGGGAGCAGGAGTTACCAAGAGAATTAGCGTAACCTCCTTTAACTGTGTGAGGAATTCATGATGAAATTGTTGGGCTAACGACTCATTACGGATAAATATCTTCCCTTAATTAGTGTAAACTAGTGCAGTTAACTTTCTTCACCTAGACATGTGAAAGGATTAGTGAAGTTTCTCAACATTATCTACCTTTTCATGGCGGTCTATGATGTGTGCTTTTACTGTCTAAGCCTCAAAGTTTTGGGTAGTTTGGGAAGGATGTTGAGTAGGGAATGATTTGCCTGTCAGCTCAGCCGACACGTCCGCTTGTTACAATAATTTATAAGTAGCGAGTTGAATAAAATACGACCTGGAGCTATTAGAATAAAATACCTGTCACTGTTCTACATATGTAACAATTACCAAAGTGTACGAGTACACACAAAGCATTTTAAGAAGAAGTTTCTTCCGTTAACTTAACTTCATTATAAGTGCATGAATAATTTTGGAGATACTTAGGATGCCTTAGGGATTCTCGTTTTACTGAAAAGAACAACCGGTACACAAAACTTGCTATATTTGACTTTGTTGCCAGAAGAATGGCAATTACACAGAATTTTAGAGAGCGTGTTCAGTTTGCCTTTCGTTTTCCAAATATTTTATGAGTGCTAACATACACCATTTGTAATCAGGAGGTGGTGAAATTTGTCGGTAAGGATATAGACAGAGAAATCGTTTACGTTGAAAACCAGAAAGGAGTTTTGCTTGGTAGAACTCTATGGGATTAAGATTTTGAGGAGAATAAGAAGTTGAAAGAACGGAAGAAACGAAAAACCATTGATCCAATATTTCTACGTGCCTACGAGGTTTAGATTTCAGGCTTTCAGGTTGGTAGATAAAACCTGTGAAGTCAAGATTCCTTTGAACGTTATCTAGCCACCGTCTTCCGTATTTCCTGCAACCTTCTTAGTTTTGTTTCTTTCATTTTTGGCCACTTTTTGCATCCTGGTTGAATTCCTTCCATGCTAGCTTAAACTTCTAATACTTGAGCTAGAGTTCTATGTACTCAAAGTTCCAATAGCCAACAACAAAATTTCGCCTGGACATATCTCTTGAGGTAGTACAAGATACTTGGTATGCTTTTATTGATTTGTAGCCCTATTAATGGAATATAGTATAGTCGAAACGTGTGTTAAGATAGCACCACGTATTTGAATATTCGCTGTCGCTGCATGATTACTACTTGTCACTTTGTGAACTATTTACTAAACTGTTTGCGACGAAACAAGAAGAATGTCTCTATCTATACCAGAATATCACAAGGTCCCAAGTTTTTTTTTCTTTATTTTTTAAGGTATTGGCTAACCTCAAACGACAATCCCACAGCTTGCACAGAAACGAAATTTTAGGGAAGTGGAGCTTAAGTTTTATAAGCTGACAAATGATGCAAAGTTAATCTACAATTTTTGGCATAGAATTATTATTCCCCTACAACGTTCCAGTGGCTTCGTGAATACAATTCTCGCCAGTAGAATAGCTTCAACCACTGGCACCCAGAAAAATCACTGTGGCCTTTGCAAGAGTAGAATTTTCACTCACAGAGGAGGAAATCTGCGGGGTTGCTTCTCAGACCATTCGGCTATCGACGTGGGTTTAACTAAATAGGTATTGCGACACGATGTCTACCTAATGTGTATAGATAGTGGATAGGTAGTGAATGGCAGCCTTTCCTTTACAATCGTAAGTTACCGGTTTATACCGGGCAGAGACCTAGTACAATGAGTTATCGGTGATAGGAGGCCCAGCAAAGATTATTCCCTAGAACTGCAGTTACCCAGTAATAAGTGTTATCTAAAACAGGGAGGTATCTTCAGTGAAGTGAGTATTATCTGCTCCCAGAATATATACGTACCTAGTTAACCCGGTATTGCACTTGCTGTATAGTTTACATTATATTGCTAAAAGAAAGATTTTGTCGTTAAAATACAAAGGCACGTTTAATTTGATTAAGTTTCTCTGACATGACGCAAGATAAAAAATTTCAGAAAGTTTTATTGAAACAGTCACTGGTTTCTACTAGAATCCCATGCGAATATATCTACATACATTGGGAACATCTAATTGTATATCATGTGAATGCAGTTCGTCTCTTTGCTAGGATAATAACGACTATATGGTTGACCACTTCAAACAGATAGAGTAGTAATTTGGATAATTGCATCCTGTTAAAGGGAACTTGGATAAATTTGATTTGCGGTCACGGAACAATCATTAGTAGTTTATCTCGTAGGTTTAGTTTCACTTCCACTTGAATTTCACTTAAGAGCGATTGCATAGCTTAGAGTACACCACTTTTCTCATATTATGAGTTTGTAGCACGCTTTAGAAACGACATTGCTTTAAGTTGTTTATTTTAAAGTTTGATGATTTTGCCTTAAAGCTTACTCGTACTGTTGATGAAACTGTAACGTATATACAAAACATTCCTTTAGGTTTGTATCCTTTTTTCTTGTCAGACTTCCTCGATTGAGATTTTACAAATGTTGCAGGAAGAAGGAATGATAATTACGTTTTCAGTTTGCTAGAGATTTGTCGACAAATACAGTTTTCGAGAAATTCTTTGGACTTTGAACTAATTAAAGTTTGCTCAATCTTTTGTGATAGAGAGAGAGAGAGAGAGAGTGAATAAAGCGAGGGAATATCTATTCTAACAGAGTAATTCTAACAATAGCCTCCCCTGAAAATTTAATCAATGCTCTCTTAATGAAAAATAAATCATTGGAAACCTTGAACTAAGTGGACTTTTTAAAGGTTGGCAAGCAGCAGGCAACTTTGAAGTTTGGAAAGTGTATTTTAGCGGTAAACTCAATTTAAAATCTTCTATGATCCGCATCAGGATAAACAAACTCAGCCAACATGTCATGTGTATGTAAAAACAATACATACAATTTCTGTTACATTTGCATTGAGATTACCTAAAACGTGCAGAAGAGATTGCTGATTCCGTCATATACAAAAAATAAATTTGGACTTCTAAAGTCTGCTGCAATCTCTGTTCAGGTTCATGCATGAAAGTCCCTTACTTGGATCACATCCTCAGCAGTGGGGTCTTTGGGAAAAACGTGTTAAGATTGTATATTTCAGAAAAATGGAGTTACAATTGGTGATTTTTTTTTTCAAGACGGTATAATTTTTTTTGCAATGATATTTGCATTTATTGGAAGTGCTTCAAATTTTACAAAGTTCAGACGAATTGAGACTCTTGACTGACTTATCGAAATTTAGTCTTATATTTTACTACACATTGGTAACAACCATCGATCTATCCCTGCTGCTCATGTTGTCTACATAGAAGAAACTTATAGCAGTAAAAAATTGTTGTTTAATAAAACCCAATACAACGAATATAAGTAACATATAAGTATCTGTAAGCTCACCTAAAAATTGTTGCAATGTGGACTATTCTTCAAGGGCATATGCCAAATTTTTGCTATTTCTTGTGCTAATGCAATAGTCGACCATAAAAACTATATCATTTGAAAAAAGAACTCTGGTTTGATAGAGATATAAATATAGTCCACAAAAACAATACTCATAACACTCTCCATTCAACAGTAATCAAACGACGCTTCATTTCTCACAGACGACACATCTATCTCGGATCCCGCCCCTGAAGTCGACCTGTATTCGTTTTGGGGACAGGAAAAATTTGTGAAATGGTTGTGAATGAACTTTTTGATCATTCTGTTTGCGTTACCTTTGGCATTGCTACCTTACATCTACATAGCTTTAATACTGGTGTGTCTTAGGGTTCCGATCTATCTTTTACTCTCTTTCCAGTTACGATCTCCTATCCTTCATTTCGGGTTCAATTCACAGTCCTTTTTGAAACAGTTATAGATTGTTGTGAAAATGCTGCTGACTGTAATCAACTATGCGTAATTATTAATTTTAACGCATACAAAGGTTGTCTGATTGCGATAAAATGCACTCGAAATCTCTCTTTATTTCTGAACAACATAAAAATCTCATCTCATCATTTTCTAGAAGCTGTAAATATGAAAAGTACCGAAAATGATATTATTAGTTCTTATTATTATTTTTGGAATATGTTTCCAACGTCATCAGAAAGTTCTGAAGTGATTTTTCCGTAATTAGTACATGTCTATACATATATCTTGTATTTGTTTCGAGTGAGGTTATTGCAGAGATCCATATGGAAAGTTAGCCGCACCCTAAATATACTTCAACAATTCAATCAAACTGATTTAATGCATCTCTTAAACCGAATATCTACATTTTAGAATACCTAAACTTGTGTGTCACATGAAACAAAGTCAGGAAGAACTTTCACTATAGTATACCTGGGTGACGTAAGCACCAAGAATTAAAAAGAAGCTTCCAACACCTAAATTTAGATGGAAAATCAATTATCAGAATAATGAAGATAGATATGAAGTTCCTGCAACTGTTTAGGTAATTCACTTTTCAATTTTCTAAATCTTTCGGAAAGTAGCTACTACCAGGATTAAATTTAAGTTATCAAGGTGGCAGAAAATTGCTTTACTTATCCACCTTCAGCAAAGTTCATACCACATAATCTGTTCAAATTCTGTCTTAATTTTCTTGGAATCTCTTATCTGCAGATGGTGTAATATAAGATTAGCTGTATCCTCAGAATGCAGGAGAGTATACTAGATGAACATAAAAGAGATATGAGTGTCATCGTAGAGGGGATTTACGTTTGCAATTTCCTGCGGTATTCAAGCACTACCTGGAGTAGATTTTGGGATTTTTAATTATGTTGTTTAATAACGAAGTTCTAATGTTCTATACATATAGAATATTGTTTTATATAATTCAATGATGACACTGGAGAAGTTAAGTGTTATAGATTGAAAATTTTGTGGAGCTTGTCCTGCAGTGCTCTGAAGTAGTTATTAAAGTAATTATTGTGCAAATTATAGGATATAGTCATTATTGCGTTTGATCGAAAATAATTTAATTCTGAATAAAAAATATCATAGAAAATATTTAGTAAATATTAAATGGGAATGTAGAGATGGATTCATTGGGAGATGCAAATGTATAAGCTGCTGAAAGGTGTTTTTCCATCATTATGGAAACTTTCCCATATTCAGTTAATTCCCAAGAACGAAGAGGCATGCGATTCCTCTAACTACAGATCTATACCAACCACTTCGATTCTGTCTACGGTTTTTGAGATCTTCATCAACGCCCAATTGATAAAATATCTCGAGACATTCCATCTGATTCACAATCGTCAATACGGCTTTCGT
>QYTT01092959.1:6364-22426 GCA_006980735.1 Dasypogon diadema
ACCCAACCTTCGTAGCACGTTAACTTATTTATTTTCTCTTTTACAAATGCAAACTCTATAATTGTTCATCAGTAACGATGTGTTTGCTAAAAATTAACCAGTCATGGAGAATGTTTAAATCCTCATTTATTTTATTAACTACGTCACTGGTAAGGGTTACGACTTAAAATAACAACATATTGTCTCTAAAAGTATTTATATTACGTAATTTGACATAATTAATATATAGAAGAAAAAGAATGGGACCTAAAACAGATCCTTGAGGAACGTCGGATTCACATAGTAATTTCGAAGAGGCTATCTGATTAACAATTTCCATTGATATCATCCTGATAAGGAACTTCTGAAACAATTGTTCCCTTTATCACATATTCCATATAGCTCTAGTTTTTTAAATAATATTTATCTGTCTATGGTGTTGAAAACTCTTTTAAAGTCTATGAATACGGCTACAATATTTTCCTTTCCAAGTAGCATCGCATGATAGCTATCATCGTCCGTTTTTTGGGCTATAAATGGAATTTATTCAAGCAGATATCTTCATTGTACTCTATGATTTCTTTCTACCTGTCTTTCTTTCCATTTCCCCAAGGCTATAAATACTATAGCATCATTGAACTTTGTCTTCACCATAAAAAACTACAAGTCCTGAACTTTTTTCGTTCTTCGTTGGTCTCAAATCTATTGTTTCGTTGTTCCTTATTGAATTTTGAAAGTAAATAAAAGCTGATGAGCAGATCAGCAGTGAAACGTGAATGATTTATTTTTGTGAGTCCGCCATTTTGTAAAACTTTCATAGCTGTACGACGACCATAAATCGTTCAATTAAAATTGCTGCTCATTTTCATCTTCCTAATTTTCTTTTCCCTTGCAGAATAGTTTTTGAAAGATTGCGGGTGTTGCTCTTGGCATTGCTAATAGAGTCATCCGCCACCAACCCTATATACAATCCTGCAATATTTTGTTGAACCTTGCTTCGAATAGTATAGCTCCAACAAAGACCATCAGGCATTTCAAATTCGTGCCGTGATTCGTGGAAATCGTCCTTTAACTATCTGAGAACTTGTTGATCAAGTGGACTTAAGCATCCGATTCTGCCATCAAATCCTGGCTAAAAAACATCAGATGCATCTCGTCAGTTCAAAACTCGTGTCGCATTTGTTGATTGATGTTCTGGACGGGAATCGAAATTAAATCAGACAAAAATTGCAATCAACCACGTAAACTCTCCCAAGAACATCAAAACAGGAATTGAGATCCGTAGATTTCTCCTCACGATGTTGAAATTAAGAGGCAATCATTACACGGATGAATCGGTAAAACACTGAGGTGATGATGGCTGTATTTTTTGACTGAGAAGACATTGTGGATCATGAATTTATGCCGTGTGATGTGGTTGGACAATAAATAAGAAGCTGTATTAGGAAATTCTAAGGCATTTGAGGGGGCTTGTACGCAGGAACGGATATAAATTGTGGGAAGACAAGTTTTGGATATTGTGGGTCATGCAGTTACCTATCTGGCAAAATATCACACATCCGTTGTGCACCATCCAACCTATTACATGAACTAGACTCTGGAAAACCACTTTGAAAGGACTTCGTTTCCAGACCATAGAAATTTGAAATGAGACCTTCTCTCCTGCAAGGAAGGTGAGTTCCAACCAACAAACATTACAGTAATTGAAGAAAAGTTGACAACGGTTTGTTGTTGTTGTTTAAAGGGGCAGTGCTTGAAATTTTGTACAATATAGACAATAAGGTGTTTATAGAAAAGGTTCGGTCTATACTTATGAACAATAGCAACCCGCCTATAACTCATCCCAGCACCTACCTTATTGTTATTTTTTCCTACAAATTACGAACTTTTTAATTTTGGAAATTGTTTTAGTAATCAATAATTTACGAATTGGAGAGGCAGTCACCTGGCTGGGCCTTTGAAGGATTTATTCGATAGAAAAACAAAATTTTTAAAGTTCTACACAATAGGTTGTTTGTCTGTCGCAGAGTTTTTTGTCCATACTCTAAATATTATGACGCAGAGAGAGAACAATTGAGGCGTATAGTATCAAAACTGTCTATGTCCACCACTTTTTTTTTAAGCTATTGCCTAAGCTCAGGGGACAACCCTATGATACACACAGCACAGCTTAGTCGGAAGGAAATTATGGGAAGGGAGATCGGGAAATTTTAACCTGACAAATGTTGCAAGTGAGTCACAATTTTTTAGCAATAAATTCACAAGTACAACTCTTGTCAGTAGAATTGCCTCAACCACTGGTACCCAGAAAAATCGTCGTGTCCTGTGCGGGATTCGAACCCACATCAACAGGGAAGAAGCTCTGCGGACGTGCGCCTCAGCCCACTCGACCACCGTCGACAAACCACTTTTGACAAATATTGAGATATGAGTGAGCATCCCAAAAAATGGATAAAACCCTTTAATAATAGGAATTGAAAATCGAAATTACTAGATATCAAAAACAACCTTGTTCACACTCGGTTCAATGTTAAGAAAATTAAATCCATGAATATCTCAAATCGACTTTGACTGGACATGGCCAGTTTTGATATTATACGCTTCAATTGGAAATGTTATAAAAACGTTATTCCGAAACGGTTAATCTAAAAAACAAAAGATTTCCTAGCTCGATTGAGTGTGGTGCTGAACTAAAGCGCATGAAGCAGAGATTAATTTTACTTTTCTTAAATGTTTTCAAGTGCCCTTTTTGACAAAAAGACGTTTTTAAATCCATTGCTTTTTTTATTTCTAAAATGATTGGGTAAAAATTTTGAAGGAATTGGATATAAAAAATACTTTAAAATTCTCACAGGTGTTGGATTAAAATTAAAAATTGTTCAATTTAATCATTTAAAGATCATTTATTAAAATAACATTACAAAAACTATTCTTGAGTTTTTATCACATTTTTCTATCAAAATTCCAAAAATTAATACCATTTAGGTTTTTCGGGAAATGTTAATAAAGTTGTATTTCTAAAATCTTCAGGGTTTTGTTTCCTAAAGAAATTGAATAAAAAATACGATTAGAATGATATCTTTCGCCAACCTTCCTTATTCCCAAACCACAGAGTCAAAAATTCCCGTCTAAAAGGCAGCACTTCGGAGTTTTCAGCCTTAGAACTTTTCGTAAAATAGATAGAAAATTTTCATCTTTGGGATCTAGTCAGTATATTGTGCCTCTTGCATCCTCATTTTTATGTACACTTTGATTTATTAGAGTTGGCCTACGAATTTTTTGGCAATAATTGAGCAATGTTAAGTGTATTTCTCGTGGAGCTCTTGTGTGGAGCATTCAGAGGAATTGAAAGTAGATAATGGCTTCGAAAATAACTGAGTACTATTTCAAGAAAATTGAAATTATACGACAAGCATGTAGAATTCTTGAACTCAATTGCCTTACCATCACTGACTTCCTTCCGCGGCTCACCTTTACATTTGATGTTTCAATAAAATCGCTCACTTCAAAAAGTATATTTATACATTTCCACCTAAAAGAAATTATTGGAATTTATTCAGAGTTCTAAAACAACGATGTAAACGCTAACAAATCTTCTGCAGCCATAGATGAATCTGAGTTCCACAATTCTACCCGGCCATAAATCCATCGGAAAACGAAAACAAACTCATAAATTCACATTTTATTTGGACGACAGGGGAACTCACAAAAAATGTCAAAACTTCGACCAAACAGAGACTACAGCCACGAGGAAAAAATTTCACGTATGGTGGACGGTTGGTTGATGCACGGTTTTTTGTTCTACACGAGAAGACACATATTAAGAGATATTCAGGCAGTAGCACAGTGTAGGTCTTTAATGGCTTGTAGGACCGGTCTAGTCTGAGGTAATTTGCATATAATTGAAGAGTTCGCTTGTTGTATGTTAATGAACAGTATTTCCTTGAGCGACTTTTTAAACGGCAAGACAAAAGATGCTTATCGTGACAAGTTATCTGCTTAAATCACAAAATCTAGGCCCACAGTTTTATTAACATTAAATCAGTTTCAGTAATAAAAACGTTGTTTCTCTTAAATCATTTTTTGTTGTGCAGAAATGCGGTTATAAATCTTTTCTGTTCTTTAATTTGGAAATTCTTTTCAATGATCGCAACAGTGACATGCGAGGTGAAAGTTTTCCAAGGAAAGCTAATTTCCTCATCATTTGTAAACAAAGTGTTTTTTTCACGTTTGAGGACACTCTGAAGGCAACAAACACTCGTCTAAATATAGTTTTTATTTATTTTCTAAGTAAATAGGGGCAATTTCACTTTTCACAGCCAAAAGCGTAAATGGAAACTGGTATAGAACTATGCTCTAAAATTAACTCGAACCCAAGCCGGTGGCCGAGCAGGCTGAGGCGCAGGTGTACAGTTTTCCCTCCCTGTTAGCGTGGGTTCGAATCCCGCACAAGATACGGCGATTTATCTGGGTGGTTGAGGCAATTCTACTGATAACAATGGTTTGTACTTGTGAAGCCACTGGGATGTTGCACAGTAATAATTCCATGCCGAAAATTGTGGTTCACTTGCAACATTCGTCAGGTTAAAATTTCCCAATCTCCATTTCCCTAATTTCCTTTCGCCTAAACTGTGCTGTCTCTGTGTGCAACATAGGGTTGTCCCCTGAGCTTAGGCAGTACCTTAAAAAATGACATTCTTCCTCGAGAAATAAGAAAACAAATGAATTATGTGAATTCCAATAAGTATAGAATATTTCTTTTTTTTCTATAGTACACTGGCACTATATAAGACTGGCACAATTTATACATTTATTCAATTTTTTGGGATTCTACTGTAAGGAATTTTTTAAATATTTTATTTGTGGACAAAATGGCTCAGGAAAGTTTTAAGTTGTCAAAAGGAATATCCTATAACATGCATTTTTAGGGGAAATTTGAATCGTGAAAAACAATCCATACGCTTAACTGAAGAGAATTTTTTTTACAATATGGCATCAAAATTTCAAGAAATTCGATTGGAATTTGACTGAGAAAAGTTCAGGACAAGTTGTAAAAATGTCGTTTTGTGAAAAACATGTTAAAAGTTTTATATTTCCATGCGTTTTTTGACATGATTCATTCTTTTTTTCCTTATAAGATGGCTGAATAAAAACAACTAACGTTTCACAGGTACATATTTTGTTAAGGCACACGGCACAGCTTAGACGGAGAAAAATTTTAGGAAAGATAAGATTGAGAAATTTTAACCTGACAAATGTTGCAAGTAAGGTGCAATTTTTGGCATGAAATTTTTACTGTGCAACATCCCAGTGGTTTCAGAAGTATAATTCTCGTCCAGTCTCAACCACTGGTATCTATAGATAAATCACCGCTCCCTATGTAGAATTCGAACCCACGCCCACAGAAGAGAAAATCTAAATACATTTGTCTCAATTCGGCGTGGGGTGGGAATAACAAAAAAAGCAGTAATTGCTGCCAGCGAAGCAAAGAGGCAGTTGGAAGAGAGTGAACGGCTCGACCAATGGAGGCCATATCCATCAGAAAAGCGGGCTGTTTATGAAAAAAGTAGTCTGGGACTTTACTTGCAGCCGTGTCCAAAAAACTATTAAAGAAGCTACCCAAGAGACCACTAAAGTGAAATTCATTTCAAAGAACACTTGAAAAATGTCCACGTGATTAGAAAATTTCTTTTTAGGTGAAAAAAAGGTGTTTCGATCACAGCAAGCCAAATTGATCATTGTCATTGTGTCGACCGATTTTCCTGGCACAGATACTACAACAATTATTTAAAAACGATAGAAAATTTGTGCGGAAACATTGGTAGCAGTTGCATAGAGGCAAAACTCCCGGGACTATAAAACACAAGCCATGAAGCAAAAGTTGCGACTCACCAGATGAACTGTTTTTTATGAACGTTTTAATATAGAGGAGGTAGACTGATGACCGTGTTCAGCCTACCTTACTCTTTATTCCTATCTTAAAAGCTTTATGAACGCTTCACGCTTCCCGAGAATTTTGATAGAAGTCATTTATTGTACCAAGCAACACAAAAACTCATATGAAAGCTCGTCAGACCAATCAAGCAACGCAATTGAATTTGAATTAAGTGTGCCCATACCGCTGAGAAGCGTGCTCATTCCCCCACTATGATAATTAATATCGCCAGAAAGGACTTGCAGCCCTGCAAAGTTTGACGAAAAAGTAAAATAAAACTGAATATTAGTCGTGATTTGTAATTGATCATTAATCAAAAAAAGCGGACCAAGTGATGAATTCTGTGGAACACCGAAGAATAGAGGTAGAGAATTGGAGGCTACATTCCGTACTTTTGTGTTTTAGTACCGCAATTAATTGAAAGATTATGTTTATTATTACAACTGAACACAAAAACTGGCATAATAATAAGCTTTGTAAATATGCGCTAATGACTAATATTCAGTTTTATTTTACTTTTGCGTCAAACTTTGCAGGGCTGCAAGTCCTTTCTGACGATATTATAATTATCGTAGTGGGGGAATGAGCACGCTTCTCAGCGGTGTGGGCACACTTAATTCAAATTCAATTGTGTTGCTTGATATAACATTTTAAATCTTATCTAAAAATTTGATTAGGTCAGAGTAGGCAGGGAATGTAAAGCTTTTCTTGATCTTAATATCCATTCATTCAAAATCTCAAATCCCAAACTACCAACTTCCCATTTGGCCACTTTGTCTTGCATTTGAAATTTTAATTGTCATTAAAAAAAGCCGACAATTCAATGTTTTAGCAAACTTTTTCAGGTGTTCATTATGCAATTATGTGTCGAATGAAATTGGTTCGGAGTCGATATCATTTATTGTTTTCAAAATGTTCGAGACGAAAAAAAGTTCACGAACGTACGTACATACGAACGAACGTATGAACGTACGTACGTATACACGAACACACAGACATTTCTCTAAAAACGATGGATTCAGACTCTAGGGACCTCGAAACGTGGATATATGTCGAAATTTTCAATTCCTTTTCCATTATCCGTAACATGCAGGAAACTTGAAGTCTCAACAAATCAATCTCGTGTCACAGAGTGTTAGGATGTCCGAGCTGTCACAAATTGGGTCACTGTAAATGGAAATATTTAAGATTATTTTTGTTTAAGGGTAGAAAATTTAACAATTACCTTTTGTGAAGTCCTTTAAGCGTGTTCTACGTCTTAAGATGATTCTCCAAAAATTTGGATTTAATTTCAGACTGGTGCGAGGTTTTGGGATATTACCTGAGGATAATTTCTTTCATGATGATTCTATCCCTGAGGGCGCATCAATCCATCCAGCCGATGATTCTTCCCCTATCGTTGTACTTTTTCTCCGCGCCGCTCTATAGTATATTACCCAGGATAAATGCAAGAAAAGGAGCCTAAATCAACGGGACCTGAAAATCAAGAAAAAGAGACAAAAAAACAGTTTTTGGGTTTTCAAAACACATACTTTTATTGAGGGTGCAAACTTGTATAAAATTCAGCTAGAAAATACTGTGGTGCATTCCGCAAGCATTCCTTAGTACTTTTGAGTCCCAGCAATAAGCGCTTGCATCTGTAAGATAGATTTTATCGAGTTTCCACAAAGATCACTTACCTGGTCCAGTTTTTAACTCTGATATCCCAAACAAATGTGAATAACGCCCGAAACGATATAACCTCAACATTTGAATTAGGAATCCTCAAATAACTTCACATAATACAAAATTCCCGGCTGGAAATCAACAAAAATGGTTTGCCCGTAACCGTAACCCGCATCGAATGAGATCTATAAGGGTCCTTAAAATTTCAAAATTGGGAAAGCCTTTGAAAATGTGGACTTAATAGCGGGAATATTTTGGAGTTGTTACATAAAAATTTTTCCGAAAACTTTGCATCCTTCCTGACACCAAATGCCTTAATTTAACACAAAAAAATGATAAATAATTTTGATTAAAACTAAGCCGATTTAAACCGATCCCAAAAATTGATCAAAATAGGGGCCGGAATTATGAATAGGGGCCTTTTTTTGCATAGAAGTACTGGTAGGTGAAGCGGGCGGCCTTTACAGAAAGTAAGGTCTTGGGAAGAGTACTGGCACGTCAAGGATGCCACAAGCGTGATTAATATTTCAGAAAAAGTAATACTGATACCAGAAAAAAAACGATTGTGTAAGATTTTAGATGAAGAGAGTCTGGAAGAAAAGAAAAGGAAGAAGTTAAGGAAAAACAATTGTGGCTGGACGCAGATAAGGAAGTTGCAAACGGGATCGGGGGTGTCTATTGGACCAGGAATAGAAGGAACGGGGGTTTAGGAAACAGATAAGTATTTCATCCTTCTTTCATTTATTTTGAGTGTTTCTTTTGTTTTAATTCAATAAGTAAATGAGTTCTTCGCGCTACCGTAACCGCCAGGGGGGACAAGGTTTTGTTGTGTGACGAATATTTACTGCCTTGTGCCAAGGAAAAATTATAACGTTTGCTAACCAAAAGTGTTTCCCTTCATTTTCTTTGATCCGATAAAGATTAGTTTCGAATTGTGAGATTGTTTTTCTAAGTTCGTGGACTCTCAGACCACGTGACGCTGGTGGTGTTAAGGTCATTATTGGACCCCGCCCTTTTCCAATGCTAGCCGGGGAAAACGTTGCACTCAGGTAAGAGCGTGTAAGAAGTGTTTGCAGAAATTGTAGTACTTATTATATTTGTATGTACGAGACGGAGGCACTTGTTGGAAATTGAATTGAATTTTTCAAGTGAAATTCACTTCGAAGAACACTTTAAAACTTCCATATAAATAGAAATTTCCTTTCTAGGTGAAAATAAGAAAGTCATCTGATCATAGTCAGTGCGCCGATTGACTTGCCTGGCACAGACCCTACAACAAGTAGTCACAAATTTTCATTTTTTGAATAATTTCACAAGGAAATTATTACAAATCACATGAAGCAGAATTATCAGTTGAAAATCCTCATGAAAATTTATCATGTCAATTATTTTGCTTTGTATGCAATTGTAAGAGGACTCTATCACTTGTCTGGCAGATCAATTCGTCTCTTCTAGTATATAATGTCCTAAAAATCTTCACGCCGATCTTCTTTCAAAAGGGCTAGGATTTCACAAGGTTCACCAAAACAATTCTGATTGTTTCTTCTGTTGTAAAAAATGCAAATTACTTTAAATAAGCACAACAAGGTACATGTTAAAAATTGCCTTAATTAGAATGATGAGTTGGACCCAAGGGGTTAAGAGCAGAGTACAAAACGACTAATAATTAATAAAAAAATATACTCTCGATAAGTAAATTTCCAAGGCAACTAAACTCCGTGGTATGGGTATGAAAACAGTAGAATGCTAAATAAATAACTGCTATGAATTGTAATTTGGTCAATTTTCTAAACTGTTTCACATTCCCATCCTCTTTTCATCGCAATATTGACGATGACATAAATTATGGTTCAGTTCAAACTTAACCATCCGTTGGTATTGGTCTTAGTATTAATTGCCAAAAATTCTATCTAAACTATATAAAGGACAATGTGTGAACTATAGCCACCCATTACTACTGCTCTGAGATGCATATATTTAAATTTTATGCAAATTACCATCAAAGCGGCTATAACTTTTCCCTCTTATTAAAACATAGTGACCCACGGACAGCTTTTATTGTCCCACTTCATGTTCTTCCACCATAACGACAGCGGAGCGTGTTTCCTAATTAAAAGTTATGCGGTAACTACAAGATCAGCACAATCTTAAATTAACCCGAACAACTTTTATGACTATTCCAGTATTCTACGAGCGTAGCCCAGACGGACGAACAAGAGAATTGGGAATACCTACAATTTCATCCATATTAAATTATGAAAATCAACGAAAAAGTTAACAAATTAAAAACAAATTAAAGCGCGACATTAGTGATACATGTTCCCCTGGATAGTATAAAAAGTGGGCAAGGAAATTGGATCAGAAAACCTATGCAGGGGCTCAAGTCACGGTTATTAAAAGATCCATCAAATCAAGACATTCAGGCGTGTTCGTCCTTCAGTTTGAGTTTTATTCGTCTTCATTATTTTTGCATCAAGAACTGCATGTTTATCTTTAATATCTTTACATACATGTCTTATATCGCTGGGACCAGGCACCATTGCACCAAATCAACTGCGGGGCTTTGCTGGCGCTCTAGCATACTCTTTAATATTCTTCTCTGGTCAGTTGGAACACATGTCCATCACGTCGACAGGTTTATTTTACAATCAAACCGCATCGGAGATGTCATAAATGGACAAAAATTATGGTCACCGTTGTGGGCTTTAATCAATGCGAAAAAGTGCGACATGTTTTCCAGGTAGGATACTTTCTTTGTTCTGCAGCAGGTGTGGGCTATTTGGGAATAACAAATCTCATCGGAATCATGTAATGTTTCTGGAATTATGGGAAGCATTTTCGTGAATTAAATTTGATTAATATACAGGGCTGCAAAGTCGTAGTCGTTGTAGTGTTTTTAAATACTGTAAGACTCGTACATTAAGATAGAACTGATGGCTTTAAGCACCATATTTGTCAGCATGATTTTGAAGATTGTAGGCTTTTCTCAAGGATGGCTATTGGTAGAGGCCACGGTAGCCTCCAATCACCTCGACAACTAAGTTAACTTGCGAAAATAGGGGCTTATGCTCTAGCCTATCCACATCAAAGTGATTTTGTTGTTTTTAGCCAGTTGCTTTAGGATGTTACGATAGTTCTAGATAAGTCTAGATCCACATGTATACGAGAATAAAACGCTAAGAGCCTCTGTACCTCCCATCTCGGATCTGTCCGTGTACCATATAAATGCGCCCCTTTCAAATGTGGGACTACCCGTGCACCAAATTGTGCGCTCCTCTAAGGTTACTTTAAATCAGTGGTTCCCAACCTTTTTTTACGAGGGACCACTTTGATTTCTTTATCATTAGCACGGACCATGACGTACAAGAAAAAAAACTGAATCAATCCGAAAATAAACTTTAATCAAAAACTCAATAGCAACACACATTATCAGTATTATTTTAATAGAAAACATAACAGTTTTAGTAGAAAGTTCAATAAGTTTTGAATCAAGGTGATTTTTGAGCTTGCATCTTCTTCAGAAGTTCGGCAATTCTAGGACTAATATTATTTCTCAAAGCTACACGCAAATCATCACTTACTTTCAATCAGTTCCTGGCCTTGTTTTTAATTACCAACAAAGCAGAAAACCCTTGTTCGCATAAATAAGTTGTCGAGAAAACCGTAAGATAGCGCAAGGCGATTGTTCGAATTTTGGTTTAAGAAATTGATTTTTGACACCAAAATTTCTCCAGTGAATTAGTTTCAAATGCGTCCTTACAGTTTCTGTCATTTTGAAATTCAATGAGTTCTTCCTGGATTCCTTCTGTAACTTCCCAAACATTCGTGCTAAAAGGGTTGCGAATCAGTGTTTGATCAACTTTAGATTGTGTTTCGGTATATACTGGAAAGTAACGATTGAATTCATCAATCAACATTTGTAGATGACTGTTGGTGTTTTCTTGTATGTTTTCTCTACTCGCGTCATACTTTTTGTCCTCCACAAGTGCTTTTAATGCCGCGAACGCAGAATAATTCTTTTCCCCAATTTTGCCCAACCATAACTGAAGCTTGCAAATAAAGGCACGAAGTTTATCCTCGAAGATAAATATATTTGCGATGACTTCCAACAGCTTGTTTCCGGAACCTTGCAATTGCAAGTTCAACTTATTTATGTATGTGAAAATATCCACAAGATAAGCCAAATTCATCTGAGATGTTGGATCAAAAAACTGCTTTAGCAACTCATTCATTTTTTTGTCATCTAGAAAAATCTCAACCTCTGCTCTGAGTTCGTGCAATCTTCCCAACATGTTTCGACAGACAACGAACTTCTGTGTGAAAGAGAAGCGCCTCATGGTCGGAATCCATTTCAGTGCACAGTTTTAAAAAAAAGAGCGTGTGTTTAAGGCGCTATTTTTGATAACATTTTCCACTTTTATGGCCAATTGCATTGTATCATTAAGGCATCCAGGAAGAGTCTTAGAAGCTAACGCCTAACGATATATGATACAATGCGTTGTTATTACCTTAGGATTCTTCTGTTTTACTAACGTCGCCAGACCGGAGCGTGATCCCTGGAACGCCATCCGCACAGAAACCAACGAGTTATTCCCACGTAATGTCATGTTTCTGAAAATATTCCGGTATTGCGTTCAAGACATCGATACCTTTTGATGTTCTTTCCAGTTCTCGCGAAATTAATAATTCTTCCTTGATTATGTTGTCGTCGTCTAAAAAGCGGATAAACACAAGTAATTGACAATAATTAGAAATGTCAGTCGACTCATCACACTGCAAAGCGAAGCATGGTGACTTTTTTATTCTTGAAACAAGTTGCTTTTTGATATCATTCGTGTTGTTCGATAGAGGTATTTCTTGCATTTTATTCTGGCCTCTAATCCCAAAACTTCCTCGAAAACTTTAATCAAACACGGTTTCACGAGCGCTCCTCCGACTGTGTGAGGTTTTTTAGATTGCGCTACTAATTTCGAAATCTCAAACGACGCTACTAAATTTTCTCTGATGTCGCAAATCTCGTACCACTATGTAGATCCGAGTTTCATTTTTTTAGGTTGTCTAATTTTCCTTCAAAGAATTCTGGCGGTCGGTCAGAGAAATTAGAATGGACTGTTTCTAGGTGGCGTCTTAATTTCGCTGGTTGAAATCTTTCGCGGACCATATCTTCGCTCCTGCGGACCACCGGTGGTCCGCGGACCACTGGTTGGGAACCATTGCTTTAAATGGTAAAGTGAGTAAGAAGCCCTTCAGCATTAATTTCGTCACTTCCTCTTGAAATTCGTGGAGATATACCTGGAGATATAAGGCAAGGAGATTAAGTAGAGTTTCCATCACGGCTGTAGTGGAAGTGCTCATTTCACCCGTAACTCCTAGACAGGTTAACTTTTGAATTATATAAATAATTTTTGGGTAAGTGTCCAGTTTTTTCCAAAAGCCATTGACAAATTTTTGACTTTTTTGAGTTAAGAATTCCAAGAGAAACGCTGGTCTAGTCTAGAGTTAGACCTAAATACTTAGTCTTTTTTGAAAATTGAGTGGTCGTTCCCTCAATAGTGGAAGCCGTAAGGGAGGGCATCTTTTTTCTTGTAAAAGGAACCAGGACTGATTTTTGTGGGTTGTTATGTGTTGTGATTAGAGCATTTACATTCTATCAGAAATATGATACTCCTACTTGCCCTTTACTACAATAACAATGTCGTTTGCATACATTGTACTTTATAGCCGGCATCAGATAGTTTTTTAAGAAGATCATCGACAACCATTTAGCACAACAAAAGGGACGGAACAATTCCCTAGGGGCAACCTCTTGCGGCTCTTTTAATGGCTTTGACTTTTGCGAGCTTCTAGCTTCCAGATTGTCCAGCTTGAGAGTACAGCTCTGATTCATAGGGGTGATAAGACTTTTAGATCTTTACTAATGGATGCTAGTTCTATGGCTTCGAATCGCTTAGGGCGACCTCTTTACACTCTAATGCCTTTTTTAGTCTAGAGACTAAATCATTTAAGGCGGTGGATTTGCCTGCCTGGTAGGCACGTTGATGTAGATATAGGGGATATTCCTTGACGGCTCCACTTCTGATGCGAAAACTAAGATTTTCTTCATGGTTTTAAACATGAATGAAGTCAAGCTTATTGGTGATATTACTTAGGTTAGGCAACTCCTTTAAGGATGAACACCACATTCACATCTCCCCAATCTTTAGGGGTATGTTCAAGGGCATAGCTAGCTCTAAATAGTTTGACCAGTAATGGTGTTAGCTCTTTCGACCCTTGTTGCAAAAGAGCAGAGAAAGTACCATCTCCATTTGTAGGTTTACGATGAAGTCAGATTCCTTAAGCTTGTCGACCTGGAGGTGGTCAAAGGAGAGGACCAAATGAGACCCTATGCCCGCATTTATCCTTTTTATCCTCATTTAATTAAAGACCTCAGATATTTTAGGGTCCTTGTTCTGGTCATCTATATATAGTCAAGGATAGGTATGGTAGAGATATCCTGGTAGAGATATTAGAAAAGTAATAAGTCAGAGCTTTGCTCTGAGGGTTATACTTATTCTCTTATGTCCTAAGATTGGCTTCATTCCAAAGCATTAAGTCCTCCCAAGCTGTTTGAGTCACTCTGAGGTAGCTTTACCTTCACAGGTAAAGACCAGAAAGCCCGGCCGGAAGCTGAAGCCGAGGAATTTTGATTTTACTCCGTCATTTCTTTTATACAGAATTTTCCTGGCCAATACGCCTACTGTCTGTTCCACAGCAGTTCCTCCGGGATGATATCCATCCTGGTACCGCCCAAAGTTTTCATGTAAGATGATTTTTAGGAACCAGCAACGTTGTTGGGATTGGGAGGTAACCTTTTGAGGGAAGAGGTATCTATATTCTTTATGGCTAAGTCTGCAGAGCATCCATCTCCTCGGGTTCGGAAGTAATCCCACCACCACAGTAGAGGCGGAGGCTTCATCCTTGTGGGCAGCCACTTTATTGGTACAAAGCGTGTTTTTCGCTGCCGGTGGATGTTTTACACTTAGCGGTGGGAATTGGTTTTTCCGTTTGGCCTCAGAAAAGTTAGAGCGGTTCCTCTTGGGCTTTTTAGCGCATCCTTTTGGGAAGGACTTCATTGCTAATAAACGGTTCTCCTATATGCGATGATCCTCTCTGATATATATGTCACGCCGTATATATGAATCCGGGCATTTCTAAGCATGGAATTTGGATTCTCTCTATCTGATTGGTGACACGTAATCTCAGACGATTCGCTAATCGTCTCCAGTAAGACGGTGAGGAATTTTTAATAACTTCTCTTCGAGGCTCTATGCCGCTACGTCTACGTTGTGTGGCACACTATCGGCCTCCTCGTTTGTTAGTACGATTTGAGGAGTGACATCCTCATTGGAGTTTCCTTTTTTCGACTTAGTCTCCATCTTTGGTTCCATTCCACGAGTAGCCGCGAAAGACAGTCACTGGCGGCAGAGCTCCGCATTGCCACGAGAAAGCCAGTTTATACCTAAAGGTGCCTTGTATTCAGTGTACTCTTCAGCTACGCAGATCCTTAGCGTATGCTGCTATACCTTGATTTTGAGCGATATTTGGTTCGGGACCTCTTATTGGCTACTCATCCATCATCCGCCACTCGTGTACCCGCTCGGAAGGCTAAGACTGAATACTCAGAGACATATAAACTTCTGAGCCTGAGTCGTGATACTGTTTTGCTGAAAGCAACGCAGTACGTTCATTTAGCTCTTGATAGGGTACATATAGGTGTTCTACATAGTATTGCCGAATTTTTCAAAGGCATTTGATAATTTTGAACCATAATATTTTGTTTTCTAAAATCAACTCCCTTTGGTTTCCCTATTTTCGGCTGTCCAAATTTTGCAAAGCAGATTAAATTGGAGTACATGGAATTCTTCAAGGCTGTATAATAGGTTCTCTTTAATTCAATATTTTTTATAAATGATTTTCCATGAGTTGCCAAAAATTTGAAGGTTCAAATGTATGCAAACCATGTATAGGTATACCGCAGCAGTGCCATTGATCGGCTGGATGAGAATATAGAATATGTATGATTAGTGATTTTTTCGTTATTGCTAGTGTGTACTTAATTTTCTTTTCCGCTATTTTTCATTCATACTTTATTTCTTTCCATTATTATTTTGCACTTTGTTCTACAGACATTTCTATTATATTATTTGTTCCAAATGTACTATACAAGAGCAGTATCTTGTGTAGAATGCTCATAAGAAAATCTATCTATCTATCTACTTTTCACTCCCTAATTCAATTTTAGTAGTACATATATACTGTGAAATTTTTCTTTTAATAAGGAGATTTTCCATTATTTCTGCACTTTTTAGGTACCTCCTCACCAATTCAGAGATTATAGGATAGAATAAAATATTACATCATAAATTCGCTGACATTTTGAAATGAATTGATAATGTGGAATTTTCTTAACTATAAATAGACGTTTTCTAATAATCGAAAGCTCT
>QYTT01092959.1:36221-56845 GCA_006980735.1 Dasypogon diadema
AAGAGAATGTAAAGCAACCTTTGTTGATTTATCTTTAGTACAAATGTACTGGGTATCATGTTTGATTGTCCATGCTTGAATTTAGTAAAGCATTTGAAATCATCAATTCTATCCATTTATATGTTGGAGATATCCAAGTGTACTTTAGTTGATCCATCGGCATGGAAGATTGCGTTGAATCAGGATTTGCAACATATTCATAATTGGTTGCTTTGCACTGGTTTGGTTTTACATCCAACAAAATCGACCTGCCTAGACATTAACTCTGCTCTACCTTCTATAGTACGGTAGATTGTCCACCCGCTTTCTTATGTTCAATATATATATATATAGATGTATATAGTATATAGCTCACTAAGACAATATTGTGAATTGCTAGCTGTTTGTCAACCCCTTTATGCTTCAAATTGGCCAAAGAAATTCTTTTACCTCCAGTATACATTCAGTAGTTTAATCGTCCCCAAGTTGGATTCCGTTTGTAAGAGAAAGTTGGTTGTCGCGTTCAATGATGTATTTTTGCACAAGTTGATATGCGGGGGTATTCCTTCTTACCAGGGTTGCGCCCAACTGGAATGGTCTTTCTGACAGTGTACGGCGAAGGTGCGATGTAGCGAAGTTATGAATTTGAAAAGCTCAGTGAAAGAACACCTATAGAACCGGTGAAGTAATTGGGCAAGAATAACATTTGAGCGTAAAGATCGAAGTAATCTTCATTCAGTGTTCTATTCGTTGTTTAGCGCGGCCGACCCTGTCTCTAATATTAGGGCTACTATCGTAGACGAACCTCGGCTAGCATGTGCATACCTTTCGCCGTCCGGCTGGGAAATAAGATTAATCCCTTTTCCGGAATTTATTCGATCATATAGAATACTATTTGTCGAATTCAAAAGTATAGTAAAATATTTTAATTTCAAACTTACAATTATTTATCTAGTTTTTGTATTGTGTACAAGCGTTCTACAGCTAGAAGGAAAAGCAATTTCTTAATGCTGATGCTAAAGAAGAGAGGTGATCGGCTTTCCTTTAAATAAGTCTTTTCTTGAATTGCTTTTATATTATAAATTCGAGCATAGATTTGGTGAAATAAGTGTTTTTTTCGTTTACCTGTTCTTATTACCTTATAGTGAAACAGCTATCTTAAAATTTATCAGACGACAAATTTGACTAAAAACCACTGCTGAAAGTGAGGCGTTGGTTTAAGCAATAAGCGATTTGGAATCCAAATGCAATCAGTGAATGCCGTTACAATATTTATTAAAAAACAAGATAGGTTCCTCATTTTTAATATGAAATTTAAGCCATCCATTATTGTTGAAACTTGAATATAATAAGAATGTAATAGTTCAACAAGAAAATTTAGCAAGTCGAGTAAAAATGTAGCAATATTTTCTATTTGCATCCTCAATAACTGCAATTATGTGAAATTCGGTAAAAAGTATTTTATTACTTTTTAATGTATGTTATCTTTATCTTTTATTTATAATTAATTATAATTTTATGAATATGTGGAAGGAAATGCATAAATTTCTAGACTCGTTGCTAATACTGGAATATTAAATAAAAAATTATTTCAAACACCGGCAACATCTTTTGCATAATAAACATTTTTTGTATTCTATTTTTTATCAAAGCAGGTGATTATGAATTGTAATCGTTAAAGTAACAAGATGATAAAATTAATCAGTAAGCTATTAAATAAATATTTTTTAAAATGCAGATGCATATCAATAGAATTTAAATGCAAAAATAAAAAGAAATGTCTTTAACATATATACTTTGGGTCAGTTTTTCCTATTTTCATGAATACGCCGGGTAAGCCTCACAATACTGACATCAATAAATCTTGGATAAAAAAGTTAAAATATTAAAAAATGTTAATTAAAAAATATGAGGACAGATGAAAACGGAAAATTTTGAATAGAATGTCACTTTGTATTGTATCGGTGACAATGCAAAGTTTTGAAACAAACAAAAAATAAAATGATATATTATTTGTTTTATCGCAATGTATTTTTCTTTAAATACATGTATTTAAATTATTTGGTCTAATATGGTACATACCGGATAACTCTAATGATGCTAATATCTGAGATAAATCAACAAATTTCGGCAAAAATTTCGACAATCTCATTGTATTGTTATGTATAGTTAAATTTTAATATTTTTCGAGTATGAAATCCTCCATGGGTATTTGGAAATGCTACCGACATTTCTTAGAAATGACTCCTGAACAACAACAACAAAGGGAAGCAGCTTAATCATAGAATAGTAGAGTGGGTATTATTGAATCTGCAGAGAAATAACAAAAATTTAAAGATACAGTAAAAAATTTTGAAGATACACTGTATATTAGATACGCGTTAAAGCTGTCGCGTACAAAAGCTTTGTCCTGGCTCCTAAGAAAACTCGAACGGAACTTTTATGCGATACATAATTAAGTTTTGAAGCTTGTATACGTGTTACCTGAAGAAAAAATCGTAGTGAAGATACAAAAATGATATAGATAATAAGATAATAAAATGAATATACGACATAGTATGATTTGTTATTATTATTGAACAAAGAATTGACAAACAGTGAAATTGCTATATTTAAGTTAAAAGTTCGACGAGAATGGTACAAAAGTTAATTTTCCAAATAAGTAGTTTGGCTTTTGATAGAAAATCAGATTTCTTATAGAGAGAATTACATGAAAAATCAAATATGTTTGAAGCGTGCAACCCATACCAGAATTGAAGTATGGAAAAACGTGAAAAAGCAATTAGAAATAACTGAATTAGAAACTATATGTAATTTTCTTTGCGTGATGGAATTAAGTGAACAGATAATCTCATTTTCATAAATCAATAGTATAAATATCCATGTTTTTACTAAAAAGATACATATCGAAGTAGAGGTGCAAGATGCAGACATAGTAAAATTTTCTCAGAGTGATATGTATTATAGGAATAATTGATGTTATTGTTCCATGTAAAAGTCTGATTGGATATCATGTCAAGATTTTTGATGAAATTGCTGCAAGAAATAATCTCGTTATTCATGCAGAGATGATAGTATGTTGTCGTGTAAATTCATATTGTGAACTGATTTATTTTGAACCCACCAATTATAAACATTTATCAGATCAATATTCAGCAAATTAGTCGCCTCTTCAACTAAGTCCTTTGGTGTGGAAATACGTAGGTATAAATTGTTGGCAGATAGCTGATAATTACAGATATTAATAACACAAGTTTCATTCTTAATGAAAATTGTGAATAATAAAGGTGTCAAACGGGATCCTTGTGGTACAGCACTACGAATAGATAAGAAATGATTTCTCACAGCAGACTCACTGCCATCAGCCAGTTGAGTTTACAGGTAAGATTAAAAAAGTCAAATTGAGCAAATGATCAACACAATAAAGTCAATTTTGATGGTTATTTCGACGGATGAAGTATACCAAGCAAGATTCAAATTATGTTAACATCTATAGATGAGGGTTGGGTATTGCAGTACATAATATCTTTTCAAAAAAATTTAATAAAACATTCATTTAAACCTCGTCTATTTGGCGACGGGTGACGACAGATATTATGAAGCGATGTTGTTGTTTTCGTAAAGAACCCAAGTGAGAAATTTTTGATTTTGTATTAAAACCTGTGAAACATATTTACACATAATTAAAGTTAATTGCAACTAAAATAAACTTTTTAAAAAGAGAAAAGAAAATTTGAAATTTCAATTTTTGTAAAGCATGCTTTTATTAAATTAAGTTCTCTGTGAATGGTAAACTATAACGCTCCATTTACAATTCAACGTGAACGGCAATTGCAAAGTAAAATTAGTTTGCTTTTTAAAATAAGGGTAAATTTTGAATGTATACAAATTTATATTCACTAAGAAAAGCAAGCTGAATTTCACTTTCCACTTGCCGTTCATGTTAAATTGTAAATGCCCCTTAAAATTTATAAAAGTCTTTGCATTTACCTCTAACCCTGTTTACAATCGTGTAGTAGTCTTTTATACATTTTTCATCACTGAAGAGTTATTTTATCAAACAAAAAAATAAAATAAATCGATAGTTATCACAATCCTAACTATTGATATAAAAGCGTAAGCTATTGGTGGCAGGAATTATGTTCAGGTTTGTAAATATATTTAGAAGTATGTAGTTGGCTTTTAGAAAATTTTTAGGAATTAATCAAATGATGTATTCAATTTGGATTGAATTTATTGCTTTTACTTATTTGCGACAAAAACAGTGTAACAAAAGTATTTGATTCAAATTAAAAATAATCTTTGTTGCTGAATGCCATGGACCATAAAAAAAAATGATATTTTTCCCCAATTTGCCAACATTTCTAATCTGAAAGACTGTTCAAATGAAATAATATTTTATACGTCGTCGCGTCGGCAGATTAACATCTTGTTTTAAAATATTAACTATTCTCGGATATTTTCTCGGATAGATTACTATATCGCTTTTTTGCTACAAGATAACGTTATAGAAATGGAGTTGTACCTCACTGACTGCTTCGCTTTTTTTTGGAATTAAAGATATATTTTGTAAATTTCGGTCTAAGCTTTGCTGATATCTAAATAAGACGAAACGGATATGCTCACCTAATCGATAAATAATAAATTCGTGGAACTAAAAGACGAGTTCAGTTATATTTGCAAATTAAATGTATTTCTGAATTTTATATATCACTAAAAGCATTTTAGGGAATATAAGTCAATTTGAGAACTCAAATGAAAACTGAAACTTTGATATGATGGTTGAGTTTGGTTTAAATAATTCACTGAGAATTATCTTTAAAATCACAATTTCGAAATAAAAGTCACTGTGGATGCTATCAAGTTTAGTCGACGCACTGACGTTGATCAAATTGACTTGCAGTGATCAAAAACACAGAAAATAAAAGAAAATCTTTCTATCATATTTATGTGAACATTTTCCAAGTGTAGTTTAATTACTTTAAGTTAAAATATGATATTTAATTTGCTTAATTCCAAAAATAGTTTGAACAAATGTGTATTAGCGTAAAGGATCAACAAAAAAATGTATCAGAAAGGTAACAACGAAGAAACAGAAGAAAGAAAATAAAAACATAAAATACATAATGAGCCTTAGGCTGATTACTTGATACCCTATATGATGTAAGTAAATATAATTCATCTCATAAAACTCTGCTGTATAAAATTTTAGAGTGGTAAGTGGCTTCCTTTTTGAATAATGTCCAATAATCTGAAAATTCAATATGGCAGCTCGTCCAAGGAGTGGGGGGACATGGCTTATATTTGTTTTTCTGACTTGGAATCTCATAAAACTCATCTGCACAAACCTTTAAAGTGGTAGGTTGCTTCCCTTTCGAATTATTTCCAATAATACAAAAATTCAATATGGCGGCCTATTGAAGGAGTGGGGGTATTTGACCCATTTTCGAACTTAAATCTACAAATTTTCTAAAAGTAATATATACCAAATTTCTGCCTTCTAGCTCAATTCGTTATCGTGTATACAGACCGACGGACGGACGGACGGACAGACGGAAATGCTTAAATCGATTTGCTTTTACATTCTGAGCATATGCATATAATTCATTCTGCTCTAGCTTTATTGGTTCTATGCGTTACAAACGTTGGATCAAAACTAAAATACCCTATCTCTCACATAGGGTATAATCATACAAAATATATCAAAGGAAGTTAGAGAGAATGATTATGATACAAGGTCTTTCCAGAATTGCAACTATAACGTATTTCTCTCAGAAATTGTGAAGTTTCCTGCCACATATCAGGACTACTAATGTCAGTCCTACGTAAAAAAAAAATGAGTAAAAAAATCATCTTAAGTAACATTCTACATCGTTGTCCCCTCCAGTTCGCAAGACCTCACTGCTATTAGAAGAGACATTTAAAGCAAGAAATATACAAAACTAATGTATGTAATAAGAACGAGTTAAATCATTCATAATTCATTCATTTTCGAAGCAATACTCCGCAGCACCTTAATAGCGATAATGGAGAAGGTTTCAGTCAGACACTCAGACGTAGAGCTTGCATTAATGAATACGGAGGTCATTTAAAACAAGTTATTTGTTGAATATTTCTGTTGAAGTTTTAATAAAATTTAATATCAAACATACAAACACACATTTAAAAATTTGAAAAACAAGGCAGATCTTCACATTTGTTTTTGCAGCAATATTCGTGGCTCACCTGTACATCATGAGCTACTTTTTATACCCAGCTTCTACAACAATCACAGTATAGGGACCGGCGTTTATCTTTGCAAAACTTGAAATGGTTCTGGTTCACATTTATAATTCTCAATGGAACACAAAATGGTAACACTTGGTGGACAGAAACATATTTTAAATTGAATTAAATTTTAAAGTGAAATTTACTTCGAAAAACCCTTGAAAACTATCTAAATGAATAGAATATTTCTTTCTAAGTGAATAAACAAAGTGTTTCGATCACAGCAAGTCAATATGCTTTTTTTAAGGTATTGCCTAAGTTCAGGGGACAATCCTATGATGCAAACAGCACAGCTTCGATGGAAAGAACTTAGGAAAGAGGAGATTGGGAGTTTTTAACCTGACAAATGTCACGAGTCACAACATCCCAGTGGATTCGCAAGTACAATCCTTGTCAGTAGAATTGCCTCAAGCACTGGTACCAAAATAGATCACCGCGTCATTTGCAGGATTCGAACTCAACACCTACAAAGGAGAAAGTTTGGGGACGTGAGCCTCAGCCCACTCGGCCACCGGCGTGAGTTTTGAACTGTAAAAATGCATAGGGCAATAAATATCTTTTTACGCAAATATAATATAGCATTTTAATTTTGTATTTGTAAGAACAGGTTAAGTTCATTTAAACCTTCTTTACCAAACAAGAACTTCAGTTTTAGTGCCCTTCTGATAGGAATATTAAATGTCTGTAGTTATGTTGTTTTTTCAAAACTCCATAGATATGTGCGATAAATATTTATGTAATTAAAGTATACATATCGATTATATCAACTCAGTTCAGGCTTCTCAAAGACGAAGAAAACAAAACAAAAGTTACATAGGTATTTCATGTGCCACGTTCCTGAACATAACTTCTATAGATGATGCAAATTTTTACAATGTGGGCAATAGATGAACAGCGGTATAATTGCGAAAAATTCAACAAAAACATCGAAATTACCATAAACTAGATATTTTCAAAATAGAAAAGTTTCAAGTTATTTGTAAGTTTTTTTGCCATCTAAAATGAATAACAAATAAAAAATTAATTTAATAACAAAAGTGGGGACCGTCTTCGCAATAATCTTTATTTAACAAGTTGACTGACGCAATTAGCATAAAAGCTTTCATGAGAGAATTCCGTGTTGAAATGCCTTCGTCGTGAGAGAGCTTTTTAAATGCCGGTCAACGGTGACACCGCATGGCAGTCAACGTGTTAAAGGTCATATTTGAAAAAAATTTAGTCGAAATGTTAGAAATTTGTGCATGTCAGATTTTAGACGATTTATACAATCTATACAATAGTAGGTACCTAGCAGTAAACAATATTGTCATGTGTCAGTGTACAGTCGTACAGATTGTATGATATCTTGTTGTAAAAGCTTTGCAACAAATTTCAATACAGCTCACGAAAGAGTCTGTGAATTTGTGAGTCACTTCTCTGATATAATATTATTCATTGTCAAACTACCAATTATCATAATTTATTACAGTATTTCAAATAAAATGAATATTCTAAAAAATTTTCGGCATATCAAAGTGTATTAGAAACGATGAAAGATATTTTTTTAAAATCAATCTTCTGAGTTGTAGTAAAGTCAAAAAGTCGCAGGTTCAAAAACAAAAAAGATAACAATCGAAAAGGAGAAATTAATTATATTTAAGTGGATTTTTTAGGTTGCATAATAATTTTGTTTTTTGTATTTATCCTACATCATCCACCAATGCACTTAATACCACGTGTTTAATATTATATAAATGTTATACAATGCCCTACCGATTAGAAAAAAATAATTCTAATATAAGACGAGAAAATATTGGGCCTTAGGAGCAGCTCTTATAGAATTGAATTAATAATATGTATTACACTTTCTGCTGGCGAGCCGCGAAATACCTTCTATACTCATTATACATAGAAATTTTATGAACTGAGAGACTATTAACAAATAGAGGTAGACCGTTGTCAGCCAAATTAGTATTTGGGATTGGCGAGTTTTAAATTTGGGCTGCTTTGGGCTATTGATACATTTTGCTCTTTAAAAAAGATCTCTTTGCCAAAAATTCTGATTGGTGCTTTCAAAATATGTATTTTCTAACATTTCTGCATTTTACCAGTTTTTGTGTCTTGATAAGAAATAGAGAATCTATAAAAACGAAGGAATTTAATCAATTTTTCCTTGAAATAAGAAAAGGAAAAGGGAGGAATTCTCCTGAATTTAAGTCCTGTAATGATAAAAACTTTTAGGATGGCTTTAAAAAAAGTGAGATTTTAATTTGTTATCTGCTTGGCGAAAAAAACGAAAATTATGGAGTTAAAATTGGCATATCTAGGGATTATGTTGAAAACTCCCAACTTCACACAAAAATGTTTTAAAAAATTTTATACCAGAATGATGTGACTTTTATTTGTCTTCCTTTTAATGAGATAAAATATTGTTGAACCAAAAATGTGGCTTAGACTATTTTCACTATAAGCCCTCTATATTGTTTTGCTGACCACAGTGCAATAAAAAGTATAATAATCTTGGAGAAATATTTAATAACAATATAGCTCGCTCTTTTCCACATTAGAATTCATTGTACAAAATAAACTGCATTAATTAACATTGGGGAATCGAAATTCTCATTTGTCATCGAGAAATCAATAGAAGTCCATAATAAAGTGTCCCTGCCTTTGTATCAAGTATTTTTCGAACTTAGGTATTATACCAGTAGTTGAAAATACCGGGAAGCATCATCAGCTAAAAAATTTTTAAAAGGTCATAATCTATCTTACAGTCAATTAAATCCAATAGCATTGGGCACAAACACAATAAGTAATATTGGTAGGAATAATACTTCCCTTTTTAAAATACAAATATAATATTAGTGCAGTGCCATAGTATTCATCTATGTACTGCTCACGTAACTAAGATTTTATGCACACATTTTAATAGAATCGCAATTTTGAACTTCATACAATCAATGACTAAGAAGGTCTATTGCATTCAATGACTAACAAGGTCTATTGCATAGGTGACTATCTAGGTTGACGCAACAAGTCGTATTACCGATCAATTTTTAGAATTAAAGACAAATACTGACAGGCATGGCCAAAAATTATTATTATATATATTATAATTTTAATTTAAGTTGAACCTGCTTGCAATCACGATGTAATTTGTTTTTCTCAAGCTAAAGGCAAGTTTATATCTATAACTAGACAAATGGGTACAGTATTTAAATCCCTATTAACAGACAAAAATGAAATGATTTTGCTTGAAGATTAAAACCGTGTCGTCAGCAAAAGCTAATGTATGTTCCGTAATTACATTATTTTGTAACCTCCGAAAATCGTTAATATATATAAAGAAAAATATTGGACCTAGTACAATTCCTTGAGGGATACCACATCACTTATTTAAATCAGCTATCTCCTATCACATAAGTAAGACTGGAAAAAAGGCACAGCTGAAATTTTTCTAATAGTAGTTTGTGATTTGTGAAAAGCTTTTTCTGGTCTAGAAACACTGCTAACACTAGAACGGAATTTATAAAAGTTCTAACATCATAAATTGCTTCACACAAAGGAAAGAAACTCTCCGTTTCAAACCCGGCCCTAAGGCCTTTTTATGCTATTTGACGTTGTAATTTCGTCAGCAATTCGAATTTCACAAATCCGCTTTAACATAATATTCAACAATTCAACACATTAGAAGCTTTCGGAAAAAAGAAAAATAAAAAGCCGACATCTTCTACTTTATTTTTTTTAGGTTTAAAATTGTCCCATATCGTAATTTTGAAAATTTCGGCCCTTTTAATTTTCGAATGTTCGAAAGTTTCATATCTAAAATGTAAGCCGGCAAATAATCGAGAACTCCGAACATAAAACAATTCAATTGTCTAGAAACTCTACTGAGTGTTGCTGTCTGCCGTTTATCTCGTCTCTTTAATAAATTTTTAACACTATTTCTTCGGCAACTTTTACAAAAATGAACAGAGACATTAACATCAGTATCAGCTCGCCACTAATTCCTAAACTCCGTAGCGATGATTGGATTAACTGAATATCAAAATATTGCAAATACAAAGGTGAAGAGATCTTCAATCAGAGATTTCGTGTAGAAATATCCAACAAATCTTAAAAGAGTACAATTAGAAAATTTTTGTCATCTCGTCCATTTCCACTTAACTCTCTATAGATATCTGTACAAACACCGACGGTATTTTATCGTGAGTATACATTTCAAGGCGACCAAAATCACATCTCACCTTGTAACAGACGATTTTCAGCATCCGTAAAACTTAGAACCCAAGCATCACCTTCCATTGCAGAATTTTTGCCCTGCAGGGCAATACACTCTTTGGACAGCATATCAAATCCTTCAGTCTTAACCTCGGCAACAATATTCGGATGAGGCCACGGGATCCCGGGCAGCGGCCAGTGTGATGCTGATCTGGGCCATAAACCTGCGCACTTGAATGCCGGCGTAATTTGAACTATGATCCGTTCGCGTATCCTCAGTTTCACTTCAGTTGTGTCAGCGATCATTTTCACGATATCACGGTACGCGCACTTATCACAAGCCTGAGCAACTAACGTTTGGAAACGCGAGCGAATTTTTCGCGCCGACAAGTAGCCGGACGCGGTTATAAATTCCACCCAAAGTGACATGGATCGTTTTCGGCCATCGCTAAGTTTGAGGACAGCGCACCCGGGTAGGGTGCCGTCGTCCACAAAGTTCAGCACCCCCATTTGATTGAGATAGATGATAATTTCGAACTCGGTCGGTGAGATCACTTCTAAGCCCTCGTAACGTCCATTGTAGTCATTCAGGGAGGAAATGAACCGTGGCTCCTGCACCTCCACCTCCTTCAACACATCCTGGACTATCCGGCAGACTTCTTGGATAGTTTTGTGGATTTGGGCCTTTCGCGTTTGCACTCGGTCCGCACAGTACTTGTTCATTTGGTACACCATTTTTGATTGGGCCGCTATCATGTCGGACGGAACTAACATTTTGGCAACTTCCGGCAAATCTTTTTTCCCAATTAAACGTAGATCACTTGTCGCATGAGTAACAAAAAACCTCCACCAAACTCCCTACACTGAACAGGTATTTCTGGACAGAACCGACCTATCCATTTCTCACTGTCGCAGTCTGATTAGAATCACTTGAATTGGAACAGCGTGATCAACCGATGACGCACACGCTGAACGAGGCTTTCCCGCGATCACCAACAACTTCAGCAGCGCTCCGCGTCCGAAAGGCCACTGACTTAGAAAACTTGAACCGGCGAATGCCCCACCGCAGTAGGTGCGACGGAGTCGGTCTTTTCTTTTTGCTGCAACGAACTTCTTAAGTGTTTGCCGTTTGCCTAAGCTCAGGCCACAGCATGGAACACGCTCCGAACAAATCGGTATGGCGAAGGCGAAGGAAATAAAGAAGACGAAGAGCTCGGCAAGCCGGCTCCCCGCGTTTGGACGTCGTCTTGGAAACAGCGCGCATACACCCGTCCTCCTCGTACACACGCCAGGTGTGTGTGAGTGATAAGCGTGCGCCCTCAAATTGAAAAGAACGTCATTCATAAATTCATGATGGTGCTAGGTAGCAGTCGCTCCTCCCACTTGGGCTGGGTCGAATTAATGTGCTGAACAGCTTTCTGCTTTCTTGTTGCATGAACACGCGGGACGGCGTGTCGGTGTGTGTGTGTCGGTGCAGCATGAAGCATGAACCGGAAAACAGTAGCCGAGATATGAATCTGGTCGCCGTGGGTCTCCTTCACGTTCATTTGGTTCGGTCCCACCCTCCACATTATGCGGCTTTTGTGCGGCTGAATTGCTGTCGCGCCCCTTTTTGCAGTATGAAACCGGGAAAATGATTAATGGGGGAATACCACCGCCGAATGCCATTAGAGCGCGTTAATGACGGGTCAAATGAATGAATGAACGTAGAGAGGCTCGGAAACTGGGCATATCGTAAATTTGCAATGCGTTGTAGGTAAGCTGAGGAAACATCTGGATTTCTGGCAGACGTTTGCCATTTCTTCTTTAAATTGGATCCGACATTTTCCGACAATGCCAAGGATTTCAGAAGTTTGATTAAATTATTTTGAAGGTGGTCGAGGGTGGATTGATGGCTTCAAAATTTCACTGATTAAGATATCTTTTTTTAGAGACAAGGCTTTTGTGGTGTCGAGGAATTTTTGTGTGTATCTACCGCAGTTGTAATGGCACGAAAATGACGAGCAGATTTTCACGGAGACAAATAAAACATTTTAGGATAGTTATAACTACCATTAATTAGTCGTGGTATTACCTGTGTTTTTTTTGCTACAAAATCCAGATCTGTAGAGAAAAAAACGATCGGGATCTTATTGAAATTAGTTTTATACGTTGGCAGTACCGATAATCATTGTCAAGTTGACAGCTGCTAATTGTAAGGCGTTAGTTTTTTATGCTGTAGGTAATAAGTTGCAATATTTAAAACGCATGAATTTTACTTGTTTTTTTATTGCTTACAATCTTATATTCATTTCATTCTTTGAAGTTACGATAAGGAGTTCAACTCGATGATCTCTAGGTGTATGATTTCGGTCTTAGCTGTAAAAGATCCCAGGTTCGTTTCCCAGAGGAGCTCTTAAAATGCAATTAGCTGATAATTAGGAATGACTAGCGCCTTCATCTCCTTTGATTGATTTAAATAACTCTTATGAATTTTGATGAGCGTGTGCGTAACTAGAGGAGGGGGCTAGCCACCCAGTCCACCCAGAGCCCCGAGAAAAACAGAAGCCAAATAATTAACAATTTTTTTACATTTAACTTCTGTTTTCTGAGGAGGGAGCAGCAGGCACGAAAACTGAAACTTTTTGGAGGAGTTGAAAGATTTTCATTATTCGGGACCGCAATATTTGCATTAGGATTTGAGAAATAATTATTCAATGGGGATGTAAGTTACACGTGGCTTGTGAAGTACCACGAACACCATCTCTTTATCAACCTGCATTCGAAGGAACGTCCCTAAAACATTTGATTTTGATTCTGTATCCGAGCAGGATGAAGTTTGACGATCAAATCTATTAGGTCGGATGCCATGGAACTGGATTTGGTTGATAGCAGATTTATTAAACTTCTAATGCCCGATGTAGTTCCTGACTTGACACATATTGTGAACTGAACTCAGAACCAACAATATTTCAAAACTTATTGAATTAAAATTCGGTGTATCACAGGGTTCCATTCTTGCTCGTATCCTTCTTGTATTACCTACGGATGACTCGGAAGCTATGAATTTAAAGTGTGGTATCATCAAATATGCTGAGGACGTTCAAGTGTGCTTATGTGCCCCTGCACATAAAATCTGTGAGGCAACCTACACGGTAAATTTTTTTCAACTAGAATCCAGTAAAATTCAACCAGATTTAAGGTCCTAGATTTTCTGGTTAAAAATCTAGTTAAAAAATATTTACTAGAATTCTAGAAAAAAATTTTACTTTTATCCTAGTATCCTAGGATAACTAAATATCTACATATTTTCACTAGCACTCTATTGAAATAGCAGTGAGAAAGATTCTAGTGGATTTATCTAAATTTTTATATATTTTCAGTAGTATTCTATTCAAGTAGTCATAAGGAGATTCTGAGAAAATTTCTATATTTCTTCCGAAAATCATTTGTAAACTTAGTTAGATTTTAGTGTATTGATCTAGTGAATTAAACTGATTCCTTGTAAATTTACACTAGAATTCAAGCTTTGATATTCGATCTTCTTTCAGTGAAAAGAATTAGAAAAAGCAGGGAAAATTAGTACCGATTTTAGTAGCATTCTTCAATAATGAAGCTTTGATATTGATATAATATCAAAGCTTCATAAAAGAATGCTATCAAAATTAATATATATTAGATATAGAAACCAATGCTCTGTTATTGTCTCCACAATGTTATTGTTGTGTTATGGAAATGAAAAAGGTTTTTTTGGAAAATACATATACATATATTTATGCGTTAATCATATTTAAGTTTAAAATTATTGATTACATAAGCAGATATTATATATATATATTACACATAGAGTAGATGTATATATTATACATATAGGTAGGTGTATATTCTACATACAGTAGATATACGTAGTACGTATGAATATATGTATATATTAATGTTTACATTAGTTTTTTTGTATATTTGAAACCACACCATATGGTTTTACATTTTTAATGCCATACACAAATACTTCAAAAAAGTTAAACAATTTGTGTAGTCTATTATCAAATTTTAGATTTAATACATAGTGTAACTTAAATAGGGTATCAAAAGCCTGAAGAAAATCGTTTTTGATTTCTATGAAATTGCCGTCCACTATAATATATAGGTTTTTGTATGCACTGTTACATTTTTCTGTGGTTCTATAAATCAAAAATGGTTGCTTATTATCTTCAGCTTTAAAATTCTCAATGCTCTCATTTGTCTGAAAAATAAGAAATTTTATAAATAAGAATAGAATATGTTTTAAGTATTTATATTACATGAATCCATTGAATTAATGGTTTTAGTTCTTCTTCTAGAACAATTTTGTTCCACTCCTCTTCTGTTGTTGCTATTAGGGCTTTTGACCTTTTAAGTCCTCTGCTGGGTAATAATTTCAATAAAGTTATTACCTTCCTGAGGCTTTCTATATTAAAAAATAATAAAAGAACAATGAAAATGAAATAAGTAAGTTAAGGTAAAATAATGAAAAACATAACAAAAAATAACTTACCGCACTGTACAAAATGTGTGTTGCTTTGAAAAAACTTTTTTAAGTCATATTTTTGAAATGCCTCAATACTACCTTTATTTTTGGCTCTAAGTTGAAACTCATGATCAATCTAGAAACTATTAGTATTCAAATCAACATTATTTTTCTGTAAGAATTCTATAGTTTCATTTTTTAAATATGCTGATATTTCATTTGTAATCAAATGGCATCTTTTGTGGAATTCTTTAATACACGATTCCGTAATATTTGTATTACAACGCAAATTAGAAAAGCTTAAATTTATTACTTCTATAATACCTTTAACATCTTTACCATCATTATCGGAGGAAATTACAGATTGTGTCAAAATGGGCACATTCAAATTTTTTGTAACACAAACTGTATTTGTTTTTTCATTGTCAGTAGTTTTCTGAAAATGCTTTTTTATATTTACAATGTCGGAAAAAATTTTGGAATGTAGAAAAATTTTGATTGCAGTCCTTTTCAACACAAATAAAAATACCTCTTGCGTTTGCCTTTAAAAATGGGATGTTATGCTCTTGAATGAAATGTAGTTTAAGATGTTTAAGAACACATGAAACATTTCATTATTACAAAGACAATATATAATAACACGTATGACTGTAGAATGTTACCGTTGAATACACAATAATGTTGCATTCATAAAGGGAGTAAGTATATATCTACATATTAAATATAAATTTAAATTGTACTTTTTAAAATTTCTACACCATCAGTTCCTATATTATTATTATTAATTAGAAAATCTGCAAATTTTTCCACATCCATCACAAAATCTGAAATATTTGAATTAGCACTGTACTCACTTGTTTTTTAACTATTTATTATAAATAACAAAAGGAATTTTACTCACCTTATTTCAGATATACGTCGAAATATTCACACAATATTATGCACACTGACTTAATTAAATATTTATTTCAAATATACAAAAATATTTTTGAAAATAAAATTTATACACACTGACTTACTAAGAACAGACCTTCTCTGCCTGCAGACTTACTTTAAATGACGCAAATCACAACACACGTGTTTTCGATCTATTTTCACTAGATTTCTGAACAAACAGTACCAGATTTACTAGAAATCCATTGGTTTTCACTAGATTTAAAGTGGTCACTGAGAATCACTAGATTCCACGAAATTTTAATAGAAATCAGTAATTCTGGTAATCATATTGCGAAAAGGAACAATTAGTAAGAATTACTAGATTCTAGAAAATTTCAATAGAATTCAGTACATAATTCTAAAATGATCAAAATGAAAAAAGACATAAGTATAGAAGCAACACTTGTAACCACTGGTGCATATATGTAGACTGTGTCCCGAACAGGACGAAACATCAGAGCATATTCTCTGCAAATTTGAGGCAGTTGCACATTGTCGATTTGGGGCACACCTGATGAGGTCTGCAGACTTCGAGAACATATCTTTCAGAAAGATACTGCTCTTCCTTGAAAGAGGGGGGCTGATGGAGGAACTATAATTAGTGCGGAGCACAAAATGTCAATTTATGACCGCAGTGCGCAGGTTATGTCACACAAGATAATAATATCATGGTCTAAAAAGTCGACTTGGCCATAACATTGTAGAAGTTGAGTTGTAGAGTTGGCCATAACATTGTAGAAAATCAGTATTTCCACTGAGAAATATTTTCACAATTAAATCCCTGTTTTCTGACAAAAGCTGCATCTGCGGTGACAATCTGTAGAATTAACGAATAAGAGAATCACCCGCGTTGCCACTTGTAGGAATCGATAAGACTTCTTCACCAGTTGATCACTTTTCTGAAGTATTTCTAGTGAGAATTAATTTCTTTCATTCTCCTGAGACTTCTTAACTTTTCTTTCATCACATATGGCACAGAAAGAAAATTCACTATCTATTATTTATTCAGTTGGAAAATACAAAAACAACAACTTTTTACCACCTCAACGAAAAGAAGTATATTCTTCCTAGAAGATAAAACTATAATATAAAAACTGAAACAAAACAACAATAAAAAAAAGACAATTTCGTCTTACAATATATACAGGGCGTTCGGGGAATAAGTAGGATGGAGTATACCAATGAATACTTTGGGGTATCTTGACCAAATCCCCCCTCCTCCCTCATAAATTCACTGCTTCCCTTCCAATTTTACGTTCATTTTGTTTTTCAAAAGGAATGCAGTCACTTAAATGCTGATAAGTCCTTTCAAGGATATCACAGGATCACAGTTGAGCATTTATTACAAGCAGAACATTTCATCCTTTCTTGCAATTTCTAACGTGTTACAATTCATTCACCAATGCTTGAGTTATCGAGCCTTAAATTTGAATTTTTGAAAATCTGTTTTAAAAAATTTGGTGAATTATTCTTAATTCTGTAAAATTTGTACACCAAGGACATAACTTTTTTTCTTTCAGAGAATGACCCTTTAATAGTCCTTTAAAGGCACGAAAGAATTAGCTCCACATTCTCCGATTCCATTCAAAAGTTAATAGAATTTTCATAGTATCTAGCGGCAATTTCTTGGCAGATAATGACATGCACGATATCGTAGTTAATGGAAGTCTATTAAAAAGAGCTGGCGAATCTAAAAGTTGAATTGTAGCCCTGACTATTCGAATGACATGTTGTAGTTACTTCTACCCTAAGCAAAATATATTCCGGACTTTATCGACTACGTTTTTACAGCGACCTACTAACCTTGCAAAACAAAAAGAAACATAAATAGAACACTTAATGGATTTAAAGATAGAAAATAATCATTCCTGAATAACATTTGATTGGTTCTGGGGTCGGGCTCGAATCCTCGAGCACTTCCCTTGTGTAACTTCACTTGAACTTGATAATATCTCTCATCTTGGTGTTGAATACTATTTTTATAATTCCGATGAAGTTAAAATCGTTACAATGAATATTGAAAAGCCCTTTAATGAAGTCTGGTTTTTTACCCTTCTAACTAAACTTTAGACATTAATCTACGCCAACATTTTATAAAATGGATTTAAGGATTTTTTATCTAATAGAAGAATTTACTTTATTTTGGATGGTTCACCTCCGAAGACAAAGTCGGGGTACCGTAAGGCTCCGACCTCTCACCTATTCTCTTTATCGAAAATTTAGGTAAAAAACTATTATTATATTTAACAGTCTATAAAAATTGCCTACTCCACCTAGAAAGGTAACTTCTTTCCCAGCTGTTAATCCGTATCTTTTATTTGTATGAAAGGCAAACAGCTTCTGTATATTTGTGAATACGGATTTGTTTTACAGCAACTGGTAAAGATTTACAAAGTTACTAATATTTCATAGCTTATAAAAATCTTAGACCAGGGTTTTTATTTAACTGTTAATCCGAAATCTATTTACATACACATGAGCATCTTACACGTTTTCCATACCATCACAACCAATATACTAACTATTCACTAAGAGACATGAAATAGTTTAAAGAATTCATAAAAATTCTGAAAGCCATCAGGAATATTTTTTTTGGATTTTGGCTTTAATAAGATGAAAATTAATGGGTATAACAAAAAAGGCGATTTATTTAAAAAAATATCTGGAAATGGATTCCAAATTGCAATCTGTTCATTTAACAAAGAAAACAAACCATTTAACGGGGCACTTAATCCACCCACCAGCTTTTAATTAAGTCCATGAATAATGCATCATTAAACTGGCGAATAAGGAAGCTACCGAGATGCTTACAAAAAAGAACAATCTTACACAAAAAATAATTAAATACATCCCACCTGCCAACAACTCTATTTTGACGCAGAGCCGAGCATTGTCCGTCCGTGAGAGCTAGTTAATAAGGCAGCGACTCCGTAAAGTGGGTAATTTATTCCCTGGCATCTTAGTGGCCATGCCGTCGCTCCAATAATGGTCTTGGAATTCCATGCAACATAGATTCAATGATGGTATCCATTGGTCCACAAGCATCCGTCCAGCTCCAGCCTAGCCATAAATGGGAGATTACATTCGGGTGACGACAGCTAGCGTGATAAAACCAGAGACGACGACGCCGATTGAGTGACATATTCCATGTAAGTTGGGCCATAAAGCTACTTCTAATGAGATAAGCTGGTCGTCAAATTTTCATACCGGACCTAACTTTTATGTGGAAGCAGTTTGTCGGAAAAGCGGCCGCGTTTGAAATGGTATTTAAATAGTGATTTATAAGTGGAAACAAGGTCCATGACATTTTTGTAATCCAGAGCTCAAACGATAAAATCCCATTTCAAATTGCCGCACATGGAGATGCGTTTAGAAAAAAGAAAATGAAGTAGCCATTTGCTGCTGGTTTTTTTCAGTTCTACATTCTACTTCGACTCAGTGTCAGATTTTCACAAACATTTCAACTGTACAATTAATAAAATCTTGGATTAATATCTCATTTTTAGGGATTTGTGGTGTCTTCATAAGAAGATTTTTATTTTAAACGTTTATAACTTTAGTTCCAGAACGTAGAATAGATCATCTAAACTTAATACTTAGATGAGAAAATGGTATATTGTCTTCATTTGTGACTATAGTAAATATCTCAATGGACTAAAAGTTCTCGAGAGATTAATATCTTTCACAGGTAATAACGTTAAGATTTAGGCAAGTACAAGCTTTTCATTTTTCCTTTACTCTACAAATCTGCATGTCTAAATAGACTGGCTGCTTCTACGGAAAAGACATTTCGCCTCAAGTAAATTACAGAATTTGTTAGGAAAATGATACGATTTGCACCGAGGAAATGCTGATACAGAAAATTCCATAAAACGCTCAGAATGTTTAAATAATCGCGAATATCGGGAACATATAGGTACATAAAAAAAGATTTATTCCCTGAATCTTTACAACAATTTCATGTAAATAAAAATATAGTTAAAATTATATTCGAACTTTTCCATGAAGTGCTCAGAAAATTGGTTTCAAATCTCTAGAAAGGGCACCTAAAGGGAAATTTTGCTCTAAAGAAAAACAGCAATATTAGCACCTTGGATTCATTTGTCAGGACGTTTCAAAAAGGGATCACACCAGTGGCGGACTAAGCCCGTCAGAGGCCCGGGGCGGCAAAGCTGAATGAGGCCCCCCAGCTTTAAAAAAATGTAGTTTTACAAGCTTTTTATTCAGTTCACATTTGTGTGTATAAATAAGTGTTTATGTGTATTTCGTTAAAATCTGGCAAGTGAAATTTAAATTCGAATTAAATTATTTAGGCTAAATAAACATACATACCTACTGTATGGAATGGATATGGGTGAGGAAAATAAAATACGAATCCATCGACAAAAAAAAAATTAGATAAAATAAATCAATCAATAAATCATTTTTATTTTTCGTAGCGTGTTATATGTGTTTTCGTGCCTTCAATTTACTGAACTCCTCAATAACTTCTGTGAAATCGATTTCTTTGGAAATTTTTCTTTCTATTGAAAGCACGGCTAGATTAACCAGTCGCTCTTGACCCATTGTAGATCGAAGATAATTTTTAATTAGTTTAAGTTTCGAAAAACTCCTCTCGCATGATGCAACCGAGATGCAAATGGTCAAGAAGTATTGAAGTATAAGCGATATACAGGGTAACGATTCACTGAAGTCCCATTTTATTATAAATTGAAGGATTTCTTGGGCTCTCCATTTGGCAGCAACGTCCATACTC
>QYTT01092960.1:0-12244 GCA_006980735.1 Dasypogon diadema
TGCTCAAGATTTCTGACGACATCTGAATTGCACTAGATAACGACGAATTGACCATAGTTGTCCTTGTTCTAGATTTATCCAAAGCCTTTAACATAAAGAAACGTCATCAGATTTTCTGTACCTTCGTTTGGTGTTACGTTCACGATCGGAATCCTCTTCCGATTAACAGTGGGATACCTCAAGGTTCCATCCTTGCGCCCACACTTATCTCATTATTTATAAACGATTTGCCATCTATTTGACATTGAGGTTCGATTCGCACGTATACTGACGACTTTCAGCTATATTTACCTTCCTGACTTGGTTTGGTTGAGTATGTCGTGACCCGAGTAAACGAGGACTTGGATACAGTCTCCAAATAGGCCGAAGGCAAGCACTTGATTCTAAATGTTTCCAAGTCAAATGCCATCTGTGTTTATAGCATATATCATGACAGCTCTTGCTTTTCGCCAATCTCATTAAATAGTTCAATTATTCCTTACAGTAACTCTGTAGAAAAATTTATGCGTTATCTTTAATGTAACTCTGAGTTTGAACGATCATATAAACAGCATTGTTGGCAAGATCTATACAACTTTAGGTAAATTGTCTCCTTCTGCATCCTTTGTTGCTCAAAATACGCGTGTCTTACTAGTCAAGCCCCTTATCTTGGCTTTGATATCATTTGGATATGAGATTTTCTGTAAGCCTGATTCCATTTCATTCCGTAAACTTAATATTACATGTAATTCCGCTGTTTGAAGTGGATTTGGATTTGTTCGTTTCGATCATGTTTCCTTATGAAGTCGGTTCGGGGCTGCAGTCTCAATTCCTATAAGAATTTTCGTTCCATTCTACTATTGCGTAATAAATTCATAACACGAAAACCTAATTATATTTTTTGTAAAATTAATTTTATTTAATCCGAAAAAACTTTCTCTGAGAGTACCATGTTTTCGGTATTTCACAACCGAAAGGTAATTTTTTGTCCAATCCCATTAGTCTGCAAAGGAACAGCAGTAGCAGTAATTTAGCAAGGGAACTTTTAACTTTTTGTAAATTTTACTTTGCTGTATTTTTTTATGTTTAAATTTCCTGCACAAGTTTATAAGAATTAATAACTTAACTTTATAGTAGGATTAAATAAATAAATAATATTACTCTCTTCTGTTTCGGTAGCAAATACATATACACAGCTTCGGTATTTCTAAGTAGAAAGACTAAACGATTTTTCAACGTTTTCATAATAAAGCAAAAGCCTTTGCTAAAAGTTTTGTAGGCAATAACAATGACGCCAACTGTAACAGAGCACATAAACCATTTAAATTTCCATTAAACACACAGAACTTTTCTCTTGAGTAAATATGAAAAGATGGAGCAATCAATTCTGTCTTGCATAATTAATTTTTAGGCTACATCTTTGTAGAGAATTCATTTTTCACAACCAGTAACAATAGATGCTTTCTGTGAGTTTATGGTATACCTACCTACCTAGCATAAAAGGTATTTTGGCCCAAGTCTCAAGAAAAAAAATAGAAAAGCTTTTTATAAAGTTAGGAATTTCTCGGAATTTCTTTACAAACCCAATTAAAACATTTTGGGAATGATAAATAATAAGCTCCGTAGCGCCGAGAAAATTTCCCACGCAAATATTGATTGCAATTTCGAGGAAAAGAAAATTAAAGCAAAATATAAAATCCCAATGAAGTGAACAGTATTAATATTTTAGTAATGTTTTGCATCATCTGCCTTTTATTCCGTTGGATTTTATTCCAAGAAAGTACCGAGGATTTTATTTTCGAAATACTAAGTAGCAAAAATTTACGGGATTTTGCCCTGTTGGTAAGGTGGAAAATACATGAATACATACTGAGACATAAAAACTCAGAGCATAGTTGTTGGGAGAAAGATATACAATATACATATGCGTAGCAGATCTGCCGTTAAAGGAAAAAAGGTTACGCTATTGAGCCATATCTACGTATTTGGAATTGAGATTACAATGATGTGATACAGGGACTAAAGGTAGAATTCAAAGTTCTTCCTCTTGTAGAGCAAGAAAGAATAGCAAACCGTACATTGTTGTCATAGTGACAAATCGTATAAAAAATAGGATAAATACCACAGGCGCGCTGGATAGAACTAGCGACAAGACTTAACGAGCCTTGCTAGGTCTCCTAACTCCTTGTCTGCTAATAATGCTAATTCCAGGGGTAGAAGACTGAACGTGACTCCCATTGCTGCAGTTGGCGAAGGTTGAAGCGCACCCACGGTATCTAACCAAGATATTATTTGTACTCTGGTGAAGCTATTAAAATGAACTGCCTTCTCCACGGGTAGTCCACTTAATTAGAGTACCATAAATAACTAATTTATGATTGTTCTAATGTCGATCATGAAAACCACTATATTTATAGTAATCCTGAGACTTTTGTTTTGAATTTTATAGTACAAGGCTCTTGTATGTAATGCCTGGGATGACCAACAATCATCTGTGATTTTTTGATGGCTTTTTTGATTTGGACAATTTTTTAAATATTTTCATTAGGCTTTGAATCGGAATTTTTGATAACGAATGATTGGGAATTGTGATTCAAATTTTTGAATATCTTGGCATCCTTCTCATTTATAGAGGACGTAAAGATATTGCGCAGGCGCAATGAATTTATGGAAATAGATATCATTGCAGACGTACTCTAAATTGAGTCCTTTTGGAAATGTTTACCGTCGATTGGCGGTTACAGGGTCTTCCAATTCTCGCAATTGCGACAGTGGGTAATAAAGGGAATCTCTTTGGAAATGTTTGGAGTCGTATTGAAAATAATCTCCACCTGCGGGTTCGAAGATCTTAACGCTGTCTTTAATTTTCTTTATTTATCTTCTACTCTGCCTTTTTCATTGTATTATTATTTATATATTGAATTATATATTGATTTAATTTTTTTGTAGTTTTATTTAATGAAGTTTATATTTAGATTCGAAACAAATTTTTCACTAAAATTCTACGTTCTAATCACTTCACACTTTCCTTAAATAAATGATAATGATGTTAAATTAAAATACTTGTGTATTTTGTATATATGTATATGAACTTTAGCTCAGCTTTTTAGCAGCAAAGGAACTTGTGACACGGTAATAAAATACAAATTACTTGGATTCAGAAATTGTTTGAAAGTTAAATTATTGGAAACGATGAAAGCATCAATTTCTGATGATATGCATTTTATGCAAAATTAAATCAAAAGCTGAACAAACCGTGGAACACCGCAAATATTACATATAGAGTTAAGCGTTGCGATTACCTCAGTTATAAACACGCAAATTCCGGTAAATTCTGTGCAAAGTTCTGCTAAATGTCTCAATTTCCTTAATTTGCTTGCTGATACTGAAATAATTAAATTTCACGTGTATTTGCCAACATATGTGGGCATTTTCCATGAAGTTATTTGTGCAGCAGCGGCTAGAATTGTCTATTTAAAACTGGATTGACGCGTCCAGCTGTTGCCACTTAATTTTTCCTGATATTTGCGAGATAAAGGGAACTTTAAAATCTGATCACTTTGGTATTTAAAAATTCCTAGTACTAACTTTTTTTGCCTGCAAAGTTTAGAAGGAAATTGGATCTGATGAATATTAGAGATGCAACTTTTTAGAGCGGACAACGTGTAGTAAATGCAAAAGGCTTTTTTTCAAATGGCTTAAGGGGAGGTGGTAATTTTCATCAAATATTAATTGTTTCTTGATGTTACTTTTTTCACGGTCTAAATGGAAAATTGAAAGTGTTTAAACCACAAATGAAAAAAAATGTTAATATATTTTTTAATTTAAGTGAATGAATCGAAAAGAGGTAACTTCAACGCTCCGTATTGTAATCTACAAACCGAGCTTAATCTATAAATAGTGCTTTTTAAAACGTATTGGCTGTTTTTCGATTTTTCACTTCGTTATCGAAATATAAACTTTTGAAAATTTTGAAGCGAAAAATAGGTGGTTTTCGACAGTTTTCAAGCAGTTTTTATGTTCAATGTGACATCAATTTTTTTTAATTCTGTCAATACAAATTAATCTACACATATCAAAGACCAATTGTACAAAATTTCATGAAAATAGAATGAAAACTGAGTACAAAACAGAAGTTTGTAGTCTACAAAACATAAATTCTCGAAGAAATCGCATTTAAAGATTGGAAAAATTCATCATTCGATTTTAGTGAACGAGTGAAAATATATAAATAAATATATAAAGAATAATTCTGCCATTTCAGGGCCACAAGTAACATTTTCTTTTCTTGGTAAATAGTGTAATGAAGTATGAGAATTTAGTCAAGCTCATTTCAAAATCACTTCATAAAAAACTAAGTTCAGAAATGGCGCTATGTTCATCGACAACAAAAATATTGGAAAAAAAACCGAATTATCCGGAAAATTTGAACATTTTAAATTGATTACCTAAAAGTAGTGATTTCAAGGTTTAAAAAAATTGCAATTGATGATATGATAGCTTACATTCCTACTAATAAATTGCAGCAGTAATAAAAACATACATCTAAAATAAACCTCTGATCTATTTTGAGACAACTTTTTACTTGTGATTTGATTTGAATAAATGGAGATTTTAAAAATGAATAACGTACCGTAGTTCAAAAACAGCAAAAATTGAATGTTGTAAGTGACTTTTGGTGTTGTTTGTGATGAAGACGAAGGTGAACTAACAAGCATAAGAGGAGAGTCAATAAAGTAATGCCATCATGATGAGCAACTTTTTTGGGAGTAGAAAGGAATTCTCTTAATCGTTTTCAAGGAACGCAATACAGTCGTAACTGGTGGATATTGTGTCTAACTTCTCTATAAGCTTCAGGGGGCTATCACAAAAAAGACGCCCAAAAATGCAAGATGTATGGTTCTGTTGCACCTGTTCATACCGCTACTGCCACAAACACCGCCATTCACAAATGTGTCTTTTCGCAACCACAAATTGGATAGCCCAGATTAGCCACAAGCGACTACATATTTCTAATTTAGCAAATTGATGTCTGACCGTCTAGAAAGACAAATCAACAGCAATGATGGAAATCCAGATATTGTTTCAGGTTATTTCGGGAATAAACCTTCGGAATACTTTTTCAAGTTGCTGCGAATCTACAATTTTAGGCCCCTGCCTGATAATAAATAAACATACGTACAAAATAATCAAATAATTTTTATTTAGCACGCATTTATTGGACATTCGTTATGATGGAAAATCTCCAGAGACGTGTTACACAAGACATGGAATTGTACAAAGTAAAGTCGCAATTCTTTCTGGCAGCAGCCATAGCTTTCTGTGATTTAGAAATATTCCTGTCTTCTTTTAGACGATTTCAAAGCATCTTTATAAAGGTTATGGCATACTTTTTCATGGCACTTATAGAAACTAATGAAATTAACCAGCTTTTAAGAATCAGAAAACCAGGAGTTCAAGAAAAACGTATTTCTCTTCCTATAGGTGAGAAATGACTACATTTTCGAACTCTCGACTTGGGAAACTTGCGTTTTATGAATTGCACCTTTTTCGCCCAGAAGAGAAAGAAAATCGCTTGAAATAAGTTATTTACGAATTTCAATGCGATCGAATTCGATTCCGATCACATCATTGAGTTCGTTCGAAAACTCAGCGGACTCATATTTTGATGTGAGCAATGAGTCAATCGATGAAATTGATTCCGCTCTTATACAAGCCTGTAACAAAAGGAATGCAAGGTGGCTGAATTCTCCTGGATTACAGTACAGCTGGCTTCGGTGGAGAAGAGCAGGGGTTAGATTATGTAATTCGATTCGATCAATTCGGCGGCCAAGCTGAATAAATTCAAAATTCTATTTAGAATTTTAACATTAATTTCACCATAAGTTCGATCGTCGATACGATTGAATCGAATTACATAATATGGTTTCAGATCCAAATACCTGCCATTTCCATCAAAAATACCGTTAGACTGCGACAGACCAGATAACAGGATGACAGTTGAGCTCCCCAAAGGACAGGAATTCGTTATGTCACTGCAAAATGCCAATGAAATCGTCGAGGCATTTAGCACGTTCCATATTAGCTGATGGTGAAGCATTGAGACCAACGTAAACAGTCGTTATGTATACATTTAATGCATATACATGTGGAAAACGTTAAGTAATGCATAGAAGCTCAGAAGTTCAAGACCATCAGAGCCCGGGAACAGTGATCAGATCACAAGATCACTGATCAAGTGCTTTATTCTTCTTTTATTGTGAACAAGCTATACGTCGCCACCGACTGGAGCGTCCAAGGAAGTCGCATGACGATCGCAAAGCAAATCCAGGTAATCCTGACATAAAAGCTACCTGTCTAAAATTCCATCACAAAGCCAGACCTCATTCAAACAAAGGTCGTTAAAATTTTGCTTAGCAGAACCACTAAACAGTTGCGTGGTCCTACAGCAAAGTCCACTTACACTCGCATAGTAGAAAGAGAGTATATTTAGATCTGTGGAACAAACCAAATGAACGGCATACCTGCGAGGCAAAGTGTGCCACAATCTCCTTGAGAGGATAACGAATTCCCCTTTTAGCAGAAGCAGAAGGGACAAAGCGGACCCGAGTCCAGCAGGACTAGGATAAAGCGAAAATTTAGTTACCATATATGAGGCTGTGAGAGCAAGAGTAGTCTAACATCAAATGTAGGGCGCACGATATGTCAAGAGAAAAAAATCAGGCTTTTGCTGCCGAGTCGATGTCAGCAAGTATCGATACCTTAGAAGACCAATGGTAATGTCGGTTGAATGTGGAAAAAACCGTCATGTTGTAATTTTGCTTCTTATTCAGAGTAGCACGCCAAGGTTCTTCTTCTGCATCTTAGAGCATATTTTGACCTTTGGCTAAATAAATAGAAATAAATTTTAACAAACTTTTGAAATTCAAGTAAACTAAAAATTTTTGTTACTAAAGCCATCAAAAACAATATTTTCAGTAGCATATGCATATGCAGGAACTTGAACAGAAATCCAATTGATGGGAATAAGAGGAGAGATAAAATTAAGAAGGTCTTTTAAAGGTAGCCCTTAAGTTATATTCCCTAAAGAAGCGAATCCCGTGGCTTTTTAAGTGAAATTCAAGAAAGAAGCGAATTGTGTTTGTAAAAATTTGTATGTTCCCATTCCCATTAATAATAAAAACCCAGAGGAACATAATGAGAAGTGCAAAGGCAGCACTAAAGAAGGAAAATGATTGTGTTCTGGCTTTCGCACAAGACTCCCAACTTTCAGGTTCCTGACTTTTCCATGTGAAAGAAGCTGGAGCGAGATTTTCCCATGAATTACAAGACATAATGGCTTAAGTCAAACGAAACCTGCAGGCGTAATTTCCAGGAACTAATGTTAAAATGTGCTTCTGTTCCGGAATCCCCATCCATCAGCCCGGAGGGTATAATTTGTACACTTGGAAGAGAATTCAGGTCAATGCTTTGCGAAAACATTTCTCAGTGTTTTTTTTCTTTGGGGCCAAGTTTAATATATTCACAGACGATAAATAGATAAAACTGAGGTGAGCGGTGAGCCGTTATGCGCCCACGTCTGACGTCAGCTCATTCACAGTTTGGTGGAGCCTCAATTCTATTTGAGTGAAGTCGCTGATACCTGCTATCAGAAAGCGATAGCCGTTCCCGAATTGCCTTCGATATTCGATTAACAGATTTCGTGGCACCTTAATTTCAAGTCTCTTTTGCAACATAAGGAATTTTCGCACTGCCTGGGTATTTTCCTTGAATCCAATTTAATTTAAATGAATTCTGATCTGAGAAATTTTAGATTCAACAGACAAACTTGAAATGCAAAAATCCCCCTGTGTCACTGAAGGAATATGAGAAAGCGGCTTTTTACTAAGCTTACCGCGTTCCCTGCGATATTGATTGGGGCTCTCCATGGATCCACCGAACTGGCTAAAGGCATCACTACTGACGATTCACACCCTCCCAACAGATGCTGGCTACATCCAAATTTGACATTTATTTTGCTTGCTTGATTTCGAAACCTGTGTGCACCAGGAAACACGTTTATTTCACTCACGAAACACTTGCACTTTCTTCTACCCGATACACTTTCAATTACTGCAATTTTATTCAATTTTACGACACTTTAGGAGCAAAACACGAAACTCACTGAATTGGATTTTCTACCGCACCTCCGCAGACACAAAACGCAACCAATGCGCGCAAATTGTGTAATAAAATTCAGGAGAATATTGGCGAGAGTAGGTGGAAATTTTGTAATAGAAACCCATTTTCAAATTTGTTCGAAAAACGAAGTTGTGGAAAATTTTACTTTTCGTCTGTTTATTTAACATAAATTTTGGGTAGTTTTCTTATGTTCTACGCTAAAAACAGGCGTTAAAATTTTCATTTTACCATCTTGCCATAAAATTTCCTACATTTCGGCTCTCTTCTGAAGAATGTGTAAATAGAGGCATGTTGCAGTTGTAAGGTTTAGATTGGAGCATGTTGCAGTTGCAAGGTTTAGGTTGTTATTTAGTTAGTTAGTGGTTAGGAACGTTTTCCAGTGCGAAGAGTTAACTTTTTTGTGTAATTTAAAATTTAAAAGAGTAAAAGTAACTGACAGAACATATGATAGAGTGCAGAAAAAATTCAATGTATTTCGATTTAATTGTAATTGCAAAAATTATGGGTGTGTTTGAGGTTTTTGTTGTTAGTGATTTTTTGAAAAACGAGTATTTAAAGCATTTTGATTTAATTGCATTTTATTAGTTGTTTGAGCATTATCTTTGAGAGAATGCTCCGTCATTGCTGTGCCTAGTTGTACCTTGAATAGCGGTTGGAATGCAAATTCAATGTTTTCATTTCCGAAAGAAGAGGTTTATCGCAAAATGTGGTTAGAAGTAATTCCACATTAGAACTGGGAACTTACAAAGTGTAAAATTATGCGAAAGTGATGGAATATAGTAACTGTAAAAAATATCACCAAGGGATTCGACAAAGGAATACAGATTGGGTGCCGAATTTTTGAGGAAATTTATAAATTGGCTCCACACCTGGAATCAATTAGCAAATCCCGGGAGATTAATCACTGAGACTTACATAGCTGCTGTATTAACAACCCAAACTTTAATAGATTTAACTGATTTCGCGTTTTCCATTTTAAATGTTAAATATATTTTGCTAAGGAAATTGCAAACTGATGACTTGGAAGACAGATTTCGTATATATCACCCTTTAGCCGGATGCACGCGTAAAATTTCATATTCAACGGTAGTTGAAGCCGAGAAAAAAAATTAGAATTCTTAATGTTTCGGCACAGAACGAAATAAGTTTCGAAAATCTCGTAAAAAACCGAGGAATATTTTTTTTTAACACAAAGATTTCAAATTATGCTGAAACTTTTGAATCGGATTATTTAATAAACTGCGAAGTAGATCCATCTGCAAATATGTATGAATGCTTCGTATTCTATTGGAGGAAAATTATCTTGCATGGAGTGTAAAAATCTGATCGTGAATTCTGCTCTAACCATGCACAAGGCGAATGTTATGATTATAAACCGACCCGAATTTCAGCAACTTTGCAGTTGCAGCGAATTTTAAGACAAACATTTAGCGGTCATAAAACTCGATTTCATCCAAAATATGAAATTTTATTAATACAAATTTTGTTAATTTACTTAAAATTAATAAAAAATAATTATGCTTCTTTGGCAGCTCGAAGCTCCGCCTTTTTCCTTTGCCTGTCAGCTTTCTTCTCCTCGGGGGTTTTCTTAAGACCCTTAACTTTCCTTGTTTGAATGTTATTGATTTTCTGTTTACCAACGTGCACTCTACCGTGGGTGTTGCCCAATTCATCTCTGGAAATATTCTTCTTACTGGTAACTTTAAGTTCTTTCGGTTGTTTTCGGGATTGCTTGTACAGATCGTCTGATGCGATTTTAGTTCTTCGAATGGAAAAGTCTATGGATGGGCCTATTTCGGCAAGCTCAATGCGTGGAGTTCTTTGTCCAGATTTTTTAAGTAGAATTTTGTACGATCGCATCAGCACTGTCATATCTTCTGTTACAGTAAAACTAAGAACATGCTCTATGCCCTGCAAACGGATTGCTTCCACCTTATCTCTGTGGAAGGTGTCGATGAAAAGGTTTCTGAGACGTCTCAGTTCTTCTGTTTGATTCCACTTTGGTCCGTTGAAAATTAGACAGGGCTTCACGCATGTGCCAATCTTTTCGTTCTTGAAATCTGCAAGTCCTCTGTATTGCTTTATGCCCAGTTCAACCATATCCAAAAGTTCGTTTTCGAAGATCCGTCCAAGCACAAGATTATCTGGACGTTTTTTCGATGTTGATCCAAACATAAATAGGGCGCAATCATTTTTCATTGTTAAACTAATAGGAAACAGTGAGAGTATTAAAGCCTGAAGTACTTTAAATACAGAAAAATTACTTACAACTCAAGAGAAGATGGGTCCTCGAATGGTGTGATATCATTGCTTCGAGTTAGCACCTTGGTAAGTGGCTTTTTAATGTGATATAAGTCTTTTAAAGCTTGCTTTATCGCGCCTGAACACTTTCGACCTTCAATAAATAAAGTCCTTTTCGCTGCTTCGTGTATTTGGGGTTCCCGAGCTAAAAGGATTTTCTTCCCTTTGCGTGTTGTTGGCTTCCTGAGGTTGGAGTTATTTTAAAAATCAAGAATATTTTCACAACATCACTTTACCTTATCCTTAACAGAGACATTTTTGCTTAAATTGCTTTGATTACCTTCTTGCTATTACGGAATGGTAAAAGAAAACTACTCGTATTTCCTAACCTCAACGGTTTGAGTTGTCACTGAAGGATGAACGTAAACACACGTGCAAATTTGCTACAGCTGATAAGACGCGTTCGGACTTTAACAAAATCAAATAAGTTAATTTTCTTAGACTAAAAGTCGATATCTATATAAAGGAATAAAGGAAAGACTTTTTGAAAACCTTGTTACTAATACTTGCGTATTGAGTAAAATTTGTGATCTCTTTGTTTATGATCTGAACTGAACACGTCTTATGAACTGCATTACCCTGCATCACACCTCACCATGACGTTAGAGCAAAACAAACCAATTGTCACTTATCCCCCTAAACCCAAAACATTGAAATTTGTAAAATTACTTCTTCTAGTGGAAAAGTTCAAAATGTATCAACAGTACGTGAATCAGGCTAGAGCCTCAATAATGAACTTATCATCGGACGATTTAAAAGAGCTTCTAAACGATGATGAAAAACTTGAAGAACGTGTAAATGAAGCTGTAAGAATTTATAGTGTTGACTCATTACTGGGCTCCATTGATAATTCCATTATTTTTTTCAGCTAGCCACGCTGGAGACTGAAAAAGATTCTATGCTAAGCGAAAACAGAGCCACTGCCGAAGAAAATCTTAGTAAGGAACCAGAATTGATAGAATTAAAAGGACGAATAAATGAACTGTCTGAAGAGGGAAAAGCCCTTTGTGCATCAGTACAGGAAAAACTAACAGAAATTAGTGAGTGTATATAGTTATAAATTTATTAAGCTCCCTGTTGCATTAGGCACAACAAAGGTGCAGGTGTAGAAAATTGTCCTTTTCAAAAAAGGCGTGCCGAGTAGACTTGTCCAGAGCATTAAATGCGCCTTAATTTTTAATTGCTTGCTTCTGGCACTGATGAATGTGCCTCTGCTATTTATTTGGGCTCTACAGTCGTGAAATAAAACAAGGTGTACAATTGACGTAAATTTATTATGATAGCTCATTACATTTTGAGAGTTCTTTTTGTTTTAAATTCAACAATACAATGCCAAAAATTTAATATACAGGACTTTATATTAATGGCCTTTCTATCTATTTTGTGCCAGAAGCTTAGAACCAAGTTTTTTCGTTTATTCAGTAGCTTCTTAATTCCTCTATACGGAGGTGTTCTTCATTTTTTGGGTTTTCTTGTTGGAGAAGCGGAATCTGCTGATTCGGAGGTATGGCTCAGTTTTCAAAGTCTCCTACTTCGTATTTCTTATTCTTCTCTTTGTCCTGTCCTATCGTTGATACTATTCGTATCAATTGAGAATTTTTTTAGGGAAGTCGCTGGGTTATGCCCGTTGAAAAACTTTTCCAGAAAATGGTGTGTCAAGCTGTTAAGCATACAAAGGCTGTGTTTTTTTGGCAGCAGAGAACAGAGTTGTCATACATCAACTGGGTTAAATTAGCTCGGTTATTTTACAGACTTAATAAGCTCACTGGGTTAGTTAAATGTT
>QYTT01092960.1:13347-23675 GCA_006980735.1 Dasypogon diadema
TGGGTTATGCCCGTTGAAAAACTTTTCCAGAAAATGGTGTGTCAAGCTGTTAAGCATACAAAGGCTGTGTTTTTTTGGCAGCAGAGAACAGAGTTGTCATACATCAACTGGGTTAAATTAGCTCGGTTATTTTACAGACTTAATAAGCTCACTGGGTTAGTTAAATGTTCTACCGGAAAATAGATGGCGCTTATTGAAAGCTTTTGTGTTAAAAAGTTGAATTTACTCTCTATTGTAATTAAAATAAACACAAACGTGAGAAAAACTGATATTTAGCTGTGTTTTTTTGGCCAACGGGTTTATAAAGGCTTAAAAAAAACGGTTGGAATCCATGGAGTATCGAATTAGTTCTTCTTCTCCTGTTTTTCTTTCTTCAAGCAAACCCGAGAGAAGTAAACGCCGTTATTAGCTTGAAATTTATCTTGATGTCAGTTTTGTCCACATTTGTGTATATTTTAATTGCTATGATGAGCAAAATCAAATTTTAAACACAAAAACTTTCATTAAGCGCCATCTATTTTCCCGTAGAAGACTTAGATAATCCAGCAAGCTTTTTAACTCGATTAAATAACCGATTTGATTCAACCCAGTTAATGTATGACATCTCTGTACTCTGCTGCCAAAAGAACGTAGCTAATTCCAAGTCATGAACTGCGCTTTTACAGTCATAGAAAAACTAGTGCTGGGCGATGTTCAGCGATGTTTTCTCCACGATGTTGGATATTTTTACATCGATGACACGCATTCCAATATCGTTAACATCGATGTTATCTTTTGATGTCAGAGCGCTAAGCAGAAGTATAATACCCACCTACGAAAAAAACTTAATGGGGAAGTACATGTTATTCGGCCCAAGCGTTCGCATTATATGCACAGCATTGTTAACTATGCACACGTAAGTCTGTTGCACATAAAATTCTGTAAAAACTTCATAAATAACGAGTACGAATGCATAATCCAGTAAGAGTTGTGTGCAGACTTTATACTGCGACAATCACTGATTCCAATTTGTAAATTCGATGCCAGAAGAATTATACAACAAACCAAGTCATGATTTGTGTTTGCTATATTTTCATCACATGTGAGTACTCTATCTGACCTATGTTGCTGCTCTGACAATAATTGGGCGGCTATAGCCATAAAACTCTAAAACGAAAATCTTGAGCAGTTTGATTTTAATTTTTAAATAGGTGAAAAGTTGGCAGTCGTCCGTTTACTAAACGGAGTAGTGAGATTGTGACATGCTAGATGTGCTGTGAGGTGCTAGCTAGATGTAAAAGTTTTGCTTTAAGCATTAATATCGATGCTGCTTGTACATCGATGTTTTATGATCGATATCATCGTCACATCAATGATTGTGGGCATCGATGTTCTGCCCCCGTGGTCCCAGCGATAACAATAAATGTAAGATCACGATATACAAAATAAAAGGTATGGTTAGGCCCAGTAATAATTCCGCCATTTTTTGATTACGGTACGTCACTGCGTCAAAGAATTTCAACGCTTGATTAAGGCACCCTAAAAAGGTGGAGACAAATTAAGTACACCCGTCCCTCCATTTATCGTATTTTTTAGATGCGATATCAAATTGTGCGATCGGAATTTATGCAGCTATGTGGAATAGATATGTATATGTACTTTTAAAACTTGTACCATTTGCTTAAAACGAATCCGTTTGGAACGGATATTCCGTGCGCAAATGGAGGGACGAGTGTATTTTCGTCTCTCAGAAAACCAATTGCCAAGGTTTGTGATTATAAATGCTGAAATATATTCAGGAGAATAGTATTGTAAAAAAATAAGTGGAAATTATACATAGATAGTCATTTTATCTTTTAATTTATCGAAATCTCCATACAACCTTGACGGGGTGACGTCACGGCCAAATGTCATTTTTCCCTTTACCAAACCTTGTATTCTGTATATGGTGCTGTAAGATAGCATTAAGTGGTCTGACATATCCAAACGTTAATCATTAGACCAATTGTTTCTATTTTAAACTGTGCATTAAAAAGTAAAAACAATTTCTGTGCGATTGTGGGATCCCAGTTCGTGACTTGATGATTTTGTAAGTGTGCCGCGATTCTGTTTGTGTAGTTTTGTAGTGGAAATTTAGCCCAGGCCTGTATTTCGGTTCTTGAGCCTTGACAAGAGCATTTCAAAGTTCATTTTTATATTTCACACATCCTTAAAATGAATACTTTTTCCGTTATGAACACCATATATTGCATGATCCAAAAAAATCCATTCATGAGTAAATTTTTTAGAGAAAAAATTCCACTGCACTGAAATCTGTACTTTCTGCACTTTTTAGACCAAAACACATTGGTCTAAAAAATGTAGAAGGTACACGCGACGCGGACACATCAAATGTTTCCTTTATGAAAAGCATTCCCAGAGGGGGCATTCTATAACTGTGATCGTTGTGATTCCATATTAATTTTTGGATTTCACTGAAAATTTATATTTGTCCTGCTATATTAGCCTGAGGAGATGCATCTCGGTTTACCAGGCAGAAATGCCTGGCTCTGGTTCGTACGTTGGACTACTTAAAGGAGGGCCAGGTGCAAGGAGATAAAATCTTCGTTGCATTGGACAATCAAGCGGTGGTCATATGCTTGGGCCGGGTGGAGGTATATTCATCCCTGGCAATGGAATGTGTACAAAATCTTAATGAGTGTGCCTCAGAAAATGAGGTAATATTTTGTTGGGTTAGAGGATACATAGGGATTGAAGGGGATGAGAAAAGCTTACGACCTATCAAAGCAGTTGCAAAGAGTTCCAAGGCTCCGCCGTTGGGGGAGGTATGCTGAAGGCCCTAATCGAGAAGTGGGGCATAAAAGAACATCAAAACCGGTGGGAAAATATGAAAACCTGCCGATAGAGTATGGAAGCGATCAGGCTGTTTGTGGAACGACGAAAAGAAAGCGAGGAACATTCAAATGGTAAGTTTTTTTACTACTGGACACGGTAGCTTTGAATATCACTTCAAAAGGATGGAGGATACATGCAGGCTGTGTCTGGAAGGTACAAATGTTCGAAATAACAAGAGACTTCGAGATTATGGAACTGCCTAGGAACTTTCCAGTGCGTACCAGCTAAGACGGTTCTTAGCATAGGAACGGAAAAAAACCCGAAGACAGACAAAAGTCTGCTTCGATATCACACGAAGGCAAAATAAATTCATAGAGCAGGTAATAAACAAGTTCTAACTCATATTCCAATAGATGAACACCGGGTAAATTGGTTAATTCAAAGGGAAGATCCAAGGACGGTATCTACGTAAGGACTTTGAGTTTCGCTTTAAAATTTTGGAGACATATTCTATGCAAAAAAAGGAATGACAATTGGCCGACGACGTCACTGCGGAAAAGTTGCGTTAGTGAAAATTAACCTGCATATATCGATATTCGATACATATCGTGTAGTAGACTTTCGTATCGATATCTCGATAATGTCAGGGTATTCGTATCAATATATCGATATATTATATTGGTATGTGTAATGAGTTTCTCTTTCACATAAAAAGCGCAGTATCAACGAACACTTATCTTTCTATTAACTACTAATAAGGTTATTCCTAGATTTAAAATTGTAATTAGGTTAGTGCGGGAGCAATACAACCCTGTTGTTTTCGATTTTTATTCAGGATAAGGGGGATTCCTTCGGGCCTGCAGTTTTTATATATATGCTGATGATACACAACTGTACATATCTGGACTACTGGGATTAATCGAAGCTGAATGATGACCTTAAAGGCTTAACTATGTGGGCAACAAGTCATTACTCCTAACTCCTTCGAACTCAAACGCTGTTATTATATATAAAGATGCTCTGGACATTTCCTTCTTCCCCGCTGCCAACTTTAATGCACTACGATTCCATACAGTAATACTATTAAAAATCCTAGTGTTATTTTTAACAGAACCTTAAATTGGCCATAGGGTGTACGATGCATTGCGTAGGCTTTCAATAATTGCTCACTTTACACCAAGTGATACTCGTATTAATAATGACGTACTGATGTGAATTATTTTGCAAGCCTCGGTATCCTCGTCAAGGATTACTGTTGCCTTTAACTCCGTTGTCTGTTATGTGTATGAACTAAGGCGTTTTGATTATGTCTCTTCTTATACTGCGACCACCTTTGAGTGCAACGTATGCAGATGCTTATGCCATTTGGGCATTGGACTTTCTCATTGTCTACGCCTTTTTTCGCTTTCGCTTCCACTTTGTGACTGTCCAACAATTTCTTGTTCGATCCATTAGACTATGGAATGCTCTTCCACTTCATATAAGAAGAAAAAGAAGCGGTAGACCCAATTTGAATTTGAATTTTTCCATCTATTCCTGCACCTTTTTATAACATGTAATTTTACTAGTGTAACTGCTACAAATAAATGAATTTGAAAGTCATAGAAAACTTTGATTAGATTTATTAGACTAATTGCATGAATATTTTGATAAACGGTATCATTAGTTTGCCGTTTTATTTTATTTTTCAGAGTCGAAATCGGGAAATATGAATCAAGAAACTGCCCTCGCCTTGTTACAAACTGCAGCAGCTGAAAGTGAAGAGGAATCAGAGAAACTTGTTAAAAATTTTCTAGAAAACGAATTACCATTAGAATCATTTTTGGATCAGTTTTTGATATCTAGAAAAACAATGCATCTTCGAAAAATAAAAGCTGAGAAAATGGCCGAAATTATTCGTAGTCCTCCAAAAAGAAATTCGTATATTAATCCAGTGCCATCGACCGGATTTTTTCCAAATCCAGTTGGTGGTGTGCCATATCCTACAACTGGCTCAGTTCCATATCCGTTGGGACCCATGCCAATGCCTATGCCTGGATTACCGAGACCTTTCTGAGATTTTAATGTGATTTGTGATTATTATCGTGTGTACTTTGCAATTATTATTTTTTACACATGAGTCATGTTCACAACAAATTTTAATATTAAGTGAGTCTGTAAAAAATTTACAATTTATTAAGATGTATTAGGAAAAGTATCGCATTAAAACGTTAGTTCACTAATAGATTGTTTTTGATCTTAGTTTATTGAAAAATATAAAGTTTTGTTTTTTTTATAAATATTCTACAAAAGTTATATGCAACATTACGTAATCTATGAAAGTTTAATTTTGCAGAGTATAATCAAAATACACTGGACACCGGTATATTCCATGATTTAAAGACAGTAGTGCTCTAAAAACATTTTCGCATGAGAAATAAACGAAAATTCACTGATGGTATCCAACGTACTTTTCTCGAAAATTTTTATTTTTGAGATACACAGCAAAGTACTTTCGAGTCTGTTCTTTGTGCGGGAGTATCCACCATGAACAGCTGCCCTTCCGTCAGCCCAAAAAATAGTGTATGCTCTGCGTCGTCCCTGCCATCTCCGCAGTATGGACACTGTGGTGAGTCAGCCCTGCAAACGTTATGGAGGTAGCGCTGGAAGCATTTGTGTCCGCTTAGGAGCTGAGCAAGATGGCGATTCACTTCACTTGCCAATTCACAGTATAATTCGTGGGAGCAATCTCGTAATCCATCGTTTCCTATCATCGCTGTTCCACATCTCTTGCCATCTACTCATCGTGTAGACTACGCTGTGTCCATAAGAACGCGTCGTTTGCTCGAATTCGGGCCGTTGGTATTAGCCAAAATCCTGATCAAGGACGGCTTATCTGCTGCACACAGGATCTATTCCTCACAGTGAGTTTGGATTCGATCATCACCCCCAGGTACTTAGCTGTCGATTTCGTCATCATTTGCTCCCAGTGCTGATCCTCTTCTTCGTGAGGATGATCTCCGTCTTGGACTTAAGAAGGGATTCTTGTTTGAAGGAATACAACAATCGTACATTTTTGCACAAATCCAAAGTACAACTTTTTTAAAGGTATTGCCAAAACTCAGGAGACAACCCTATGAAGTGCACAGCATAGCTCAGGCCGACAGAAATTAAGGAAGAGAAGGTTGGGAAATTTTTACCTGACAAATGTTGCAAGTGAGCCACAATTTTTGGCAGGAAATTACTGTGCAATATCCTAGTGGTTTTCGTCGGAGGCTTCATGAGAGCTGCTTTGAAAATCGCCGGAGCTAATCCAGTTGCCCCCAGGTTTCGCCCAGTCGAGAGACGCTTTGTAGGGGCATATGGCGGTTGGCACGTTTGTCGGCTAGCATTGTGGTGAGGGTGGGCTGGGTTCAACGCAAGAATCGCCGCCGTTTCCGAGGTCCATAAACAAAAAGGGATCCGTTCCAAAGGGGGGAGGATCGCAGGAAAGAGGAAGAAAGAGAGAATGGGAAAAAGGGAAACAAACTATAAAACAAAAAAAAGAATGGATGAACTTGTGGCGGGGCTATGCCCTTCTACCTGCTTACGGAGTCTGCTGGTGATGATTCCCTATGGCCGGGCCCCATCCTTCCTATGATGTCGGTTTGGTAGAAAAAGTTTGGTTTGGTGAGAAAAAGGAATTCGGGCCGCAATGGTCCTGTAGTCAAATTACAATTTACATAAATTTAAAAGACTTCAATTCTTACTCACTACAAAGAAAGCCTAATATATACTTATGTCTTTTTTCTTAGTTTCTATTCTTCTTTACTGTACTGTCAGTGTTATATCCACCTTACAAAGCCTTGTTAATGTTACCGTTGCCAATCTTTATGCGGCCGAGATTCTACAGAAGAGGAACGTTCGGAGTAAAATGCATGGATCATCTCTGAGCATTAGCCGTAAATTGTAATACAAAAAATTATTCCACTTTATCTTCAAACGACAAACAAATTTACTAGCTTGGTATTGGTATATTCATACAACGGCGAGAGCACCGACAGCGCAAATATCACAAAAAGAAAAGTTTAGAACGACAACTAAATGTCTCTATGCGTTTTGTTCTCGACTTTTCTGATGTCACTAATTTTTTATTATATCACATTAACAGCGTATGATCCAATCCCATTGTCTGAAGCTGGTCACACCACGCGTAGTGAACCCAAGGTTCATCATCATTCGGGCCATAATTTCCTCTATTTGCCTTCCACAGCGTTCCAAAAACTCGCGAGAACATTTTTGAAGTGGCGTAAGCATTCTCGCGACCCATCTTGAACAGACCTTAGTCATCCCAAGATGTTGATGTAGGATGTTTAAAATGGCTGTTTCTGATACTCCAACCAACGCTGCAAGCTGTTTCCTCTTTAACCGGCCATCTTCCAATACAAGTTTTTTTATTTTTTCAATGTTTTCTGGTGTGGTAGCCTCAATCGGCCGTCCAGGTCGAGGATCGTCTTCAATTGAGTTCCTCCCTTGCTTGAAAAGGCCATGCCATTTAGAGATCATAGTTTTACCAGGAGCAGAGTCTCCGTAAACAGCTAACATCTCTTGAAAAATTGTTTGAGGTGCTTTCCTTGTTTGGTAAGGAACTTTATGACGGCGCGATACTCAATTTTCTCCATAGTGGCTAGTTTCTTCCCGATTGACTTGTTTGCTCGTTGATAACTCAAAAGCTAATGACCCGATTAAGCTGGAACTTGGTATATATACTAACAATGAATCACTCAATTAGCGCCTATCTGGATGAGCAGTCTCACCCTCAGTCAACCCCGGTATTCCGCGGATTTTTTTACCTCCCCTCGCAAGTAAGAAGCAATTTCTATCGCACACCAAATTTATTGAGAAACGACCATAACAACAGACGGATGAAGCTGAAAGTGATATTGAAGTTGATCCTAATGAAGAAGAATATTTTAAAATAGATGCCAAACTTGATTTATCTTTTTCTACTTTATTTAACAATTTTTTACAACTTAAATGTTGCGCAACCTTAAACAAGTAAAAACCACATTTACAATTAGCAAACATCATTGCCCGGAACTTAAAGCACCATAGAATACTGAATATTGGAACTGTACCTTCTCAAGCCAGTCTTTGTTGCTCCTCAGCTAAGAAATATTCCCGTAATTCTGTGAGTTCATTAGCAAACTCATTGTTGAGATCATAAATGCTAGGTAAGTCTCCACCATAATCGGCAGGTAATTGGGATTTGGGTATGCAATTCCTATAAAATTCTTCGTAATTCATCGAAGGTTGATGTATGTGAATCTGAAATATAATAACATCTGAATTTCTGCCGTTGATTCTTAGAAATAATTTTGGCAACACTTACCACGTCTAGAAGACTTTTCTTCATGAAAGGTTTCACTATGGTTAGGATTTTATGAAATATTGCGTTGACATTCAGGATATGAATGCGGCAAACGGCCGCTGGCAATGCATTTTGCAGATAAAACAGGAACTTCCTTATGCTGGACAGATTAGCTCGAAGAATGTGACTGAAGCCGACATGCTCCATGTCATGTAGAAAGATGATACCAGGCGGGGGACCATATTTGTAAAGGGCTACGTCTGTAAAAGAAGTAAAAAAATTTTTTAAATAAAGTGTTGACTGCCAAAGGAAGGCAGGCGCTTCTCCTTTTTTTCCCATCATGAGTTATCAAATTTTAAACCTCAAAAAGTAATCGAATTTTCAAGTTTTTTTTTCAAAATTTACTAAACTTCCTGCTTTTTAAAGAAATTAGATAGCTTTGGATTTTGGATGGATTCAACTCGATACAATTATCCCTGCGCCAGGCAAAAACTTTCGTAATGTCACCATTGAGTGATCCAGTCACGTTGTTTGTAAAACTGTGAATTTGATTGAAGGTGAAGGATAAGGGGTTATAAATGAAGAGTAGAAAGAGAATGGGAGACAATACAGATCCCTGCGGCACACCGGAATTGGTGTCACGAGTGTTGGAGATAACACCGTCCGATGTAACATAAATGAAACAGTCTGAAACGAAACTTTCAATTCAGGAAAGAAGGGAATGGTTAAGACTGAATGTTAGCAGTTTGACTAAAAGGGCAGAGTGTCAGACGCTTTTGAAGGCCTTCAAGTAATATGTATTAGAAATACAGTTAAAAATATCATTAAACACGTTCGCTGCTACGTGCACCGTTTCCGGTAAACGTTTCTCTTACATGAGAACATCACAAGCAATTTCAACGTACATGGGAGAGTCACTCTCAGTGATTAAATTGCGGCAGGGAACGTGTTAAATAGTAATTATTTTATTTTACTTACCCATACTCATACAATATACTTTGACAGCATTATTGAAAAAATATTGTGATGCTTCTGGTGTAGTTACTTTGTGGAAAACAATGGGACAACCATCCTTTTCTGATGGTGGAATAACAAAATATGCTCTAAAAGTGTGAAAAGAAAAAAATTAGACTCGTAAATCGTTGTATTTATGCAAGACCTACTGATTTTTAAGGCACTGTTGTATTGTGTCACTGTAAGGGTCACGATTTTTGAAATGTTCTGGGTCTGCTTTTCTGGAATCAAAATATGTCCGTATTAAATCGCTGGCACTTTCTACACGACCATTACACGCATTCAAAAATAGCAGTAGCTGAAAATAGTGGAATTTTGATAATAATTGTGCTCTATATTAGTTGGTTCTATTTTTACCTGCTTATCTGTTAGATTTTCAGGTGCATTTGAGGGAAGATCATCCCGTAAATTTTCCACGTCTTTTTTTGAGAGATTTGTCCGAAGTAAAGCTTCGTTCAAATCATATCCTAAGTCATGTAGGTCCATCTGAAAATTAAAAAAAATAAAAATTAAAAATGTAATCCGACTAGACTTGGAGATGTGGCATCTGGGCTGTGGCCGTGTATGCCAGAGTTGAGACTCAAAAGAGCCTCATGCTCTAGACCGACCCAGTCGGGCGATCTCACAAGAGCCACGAGTGTATTCCTCCTGATAAGAGGCTGATGAAAGCCGGAAGGAGCTCTCACCCTCAGGAAGCTCCGCCATGCACCTCACCCTAATGAGAGGCGAGTATCCATGTCGATGTCTTCCTAGAGGGCTCGCTCCTGGAGTCCCAGGACTGGCCCAGTCGGACCCAGATGTGCCGGAGAGGCTAATGGTGGTCGGCACGCTGGTTGGTTAGCTTTACGGGGATATGAGGTGGGTTCCGAAAATGACCGCCGCCTCCTACGAATGCCCATTATCGCAAAAAAGGATCGTGCTGAGGAAGGAAAGACAAAAGGGAAAGTTAGAAGGGAAGATTGATGCTACTTTCACGAAATTCAAAATAATGAGATAAAAATAAAATAGTTAAAATCCGAAGCAGTAACTAGGGATATTCCCTACAGATAGAGTCCCACTAACTTATTACTTCCTTATTTGACATCCCTTTGAGCCAGAATAGGTTTTGAACTCTTTCAATGACCTAGATTAGTTGCGGGGTATACAATTGTAGTGAACAGTGCTGTCAGTT